>DWPT01000526.1:0-23494 GCA_018251895.1 Agathymus mariae mariae
CGTACCAGTGTCTTAGCCGCAGCGCGCGCGTGCTGTCGTTATCATAATATTATTAATGTTATTGCTTTCGGTTAGTCATACTTAATTATCTATTAATATTGGTATGTAAAACTTCAAAATCACTACACTACACGACTACTCTAGCATCTGCCGTACATTTAAAACACACAACATAAATTTATTTTTCATTATAACATATTTTATATTATACCAATCCAAAAATTGTATATTAATCCATGTATATATTATAACCTTACTAATAATTAAGAATATATTTTCAATTTTTTTTTGTTTACATTGGTCCAGTGTATCCTGGAATCGCGAAAAGCAAGAACATCACTAGTGTAATGTTGCTGATGCTGTGCTATGACATATGTGGTGTATGGCACATCACTACTGCGAAGCTTTTTCTATAGTATAGAAACGTAGTATATCTAGGCAAGAAGTATTGAGCAAGTTTAGAGTCTGTTTATCATCGAAGTTCCCTCCAAAATAACTTTCGAACACCTTCAAAAACACTAATTAAAATGACTAGAGAGGAATGTATTTTTCTTATGGCAACAAAGAATTAATTTAGCGTCTTAGTTGGCAATGTCTTCCATTATTATTGTCTTATACTTAAGCAACTCGGGCGTAATATTTCGGGTAATGTACAATGATGCCGTCACTGCACGACTATCTCAGCTGACACGCCGCCATCTTGTCAACCATAAAATGGCGTTGAACTACCTTTATATCTGATTCTACTTGACGCTGTGACGCTCTTTCTCGTAGAAAAGGAATCATCACTTGAGCAAATCGATAACTTTTGGCTACATATTTGGCCATCTTTGGCAAATAAGATTCAATAAACCAGGAAGACTGTAGGCCTCAAGCGAAGCGTCACTACAAGGTCTACACTACGTGTCTACATTTGCGATGTTCCTCTCCGAGTCGAACAGAGCGCCGGCTTCGAGAGGAACACCCTTAATAGCACGTTTCACAACCACCGTGTGGCAAACGCCTGTTGAAACAATTGACAGTGACAATTGGAAGATACGAGTTTAGTTTAGTTTATTTTACGTATAAGTACATGCCAACCATGCCTCACGCCTACGTTGTAGTTCAGAGTCGAGAGGTGTTAGTCACGAGTGTTCAAGACGCAACAACTACATCGTAATATACATAATTATATACGCATGCCGTCAAGAGCCCACTATGTCAACTTACCGTTCCACCTTCATCCCAGCCCACAGCTGTAGAGCTCTAGAGGCTGTGGCGCCCAACGGGGGGCTTTTATTTGCACAGAACTCATTTTCACACACAAATCAATCTACTAACCATTATTCAACGTGCACTCTAAGCTATTAAGGAATTCTGTGAGGAAACAAACCACACCCCAACGCAAAGGTACTACCCCACGCGAAATAAAACACAATTATTTTTCTAATATTATCCATGTAATGACACATCGGGTATCTAAGTGCTCCATTACATACAGTTATGTACGGGCAAAACACTAAGACGGCTAAATACAAATCTACGTCTAGCCTACGGCCGACGGCAGCTGTCGCACTACACACCGCCGAAACGACGGACAGCGACAGCGGACAGCGGACGTCGGCGTTGCGTTATAAGTAACTAATACACTGTGGTTTTAGAGAAAATAAAATATATATAAATAAATTTCTGTTAGCACATCCGAGATCTCGCCGACTCCAAAGTCGTAGAGTCTCGGACGAGGAATATACATAGGGTATATGAAAAAAAAATTAAGTACATATTTCAAATCTAGGGCTTCTACCGCTGTCATCTAAAACTTTGGCAAGATATCAAGCGGCCGCCCGGGGCTTACTAAAAGTGTAAGACATCACAATCAATAATATTATCAACCATCTAATACTGAAAATTTCAGGAAAAAATGCTAATATACAAAGGGATGTTATCATCGGGCGAGGCGGTCGGCGCTTTGCGTGTCAACGTACATTTTGTAAATATCGCGAGTCGATTCTACCGATAATTAAAGAAATATAACGCCAAACAGACATTATCACCTCCGAAGTAAGCATCTAAAATATTATCGCGACGCACTTTCCACGAAATAGGCATTTGTTCATCTCGAACAGGCTTTCAACCAAATTATGTTCAACACGCAAAACGAGACGATCGCCAGTAATCTCAGGAGGTTTCTAGCCTACTTATATTAAGAATACTGCTAATAATAATAATAAGGGTATGTGTTTACATGTGAAATAGCATTCAGTGGATCTGGCATGTGGAAGATGTAAATGTACGTAGTTAAAAAAAAAAGAAACGTGAAATAAAAAAGGATGAAATGCAGGGAAAAATATAGATAATCGAATTTCAACTTTTACAAAATATCTATAAAAATGAAGGTAGTTCAAAACTTTTATTAAAATTCATAAACAAATCTAAAACTCTCAACGTTATAATTTATTTACGAGATTTTTATGAATAATTCAATTGGGAAATACTGTACGAGAGAATAATTGTGAATCGGCATGCAGCCCACCTGGTGCCACTGATGTGTGCGACTTCCGATGACGTGATGATGTGCGCTGCCGCGACCTAAACACGACTGTTCCTGACCAGCTCAGTTGTATGTGTAACAGATTATTATCCGATCGTGATAACAGGCGTTGCAGAAAATCATCTAGAACACCACGGCAAGACAAGACACAGTTGACATTAAGTTGTCTTAAAGGTTATATATTTTGCAAGGGACCGATGTAAATTTAAGTTTTATAAAAGTACATATTTCCTTCCACACACCAGAACTACATACCAAGTGTGCCGACCCGCAAGGGAATGTGGTCGACTAAGCTACCGCATGCACTCTGCTCTCTACTGCCGCCCGCCTATGCTCAGTTAAGTTATTGAATACTGAATCACTCACACTAAGTACATTATTGTCACACCAACGGCTCTGTAATCGAGGATTTTGCTTATTATCATCATTCAATGTTTCACGTATGACTTTGTCTCAGCATCGACGAAATACGAGGCCACAACGACTTCCTGTGACTTATTAGCCCAAACTGATTACAAGTTTTTGTCATTTTGAAGGGCTGGTTGGAAACAGAATACGGTTTGAATATAGATATTTAAATTTTTATTTGGTCACGTGTTTTGTAACTAGGATTTTGTCCTCGCTATTTCGTTTACTCGTCTTCGCAGAGCAAAGTAATTAAGTGAAAATGAATTTAAAAATCTGCCATATGAGCCTTTGAAATGACGTTCAAATGAAGAATTTCAGCCATGATAACATTATTATGTATGTCATTTTAAGTACCAAGTGGCAGGGACTTAGTCCCAGAAAAAATTTCGTCTTAAACCTAGAAATTGCACGAACACAACCATCAATCGTCTTTTTAATATTTTAGATTATTATCATAATTATAGTATTAATACTTTTTTAATCACAGAGTAAAGATTTCGAGTATTGCTTGTGAAAAATATCTACTTACGCTACGTGGGAAACAAATTAAGTACGTTTTGAATACACTTATTGAAACCTACATTATTACAAAACCTAATAGGAGGGTAGAACGAGCTACAAGTAGCAACGCACAATACATGTTTACAACTAAATGTCAAAATTACAGATATGTTTCATTACAGCATTTTATTGAATTTAAATTTCAAATTGGACTTTGTCGAAACGGGCATAAAACGTTCGCTCGATTTTCATTAAATTTGCAGTAAAAAAAGTTGAATGAGTATTAGTTTAAAAAAGTATCTAAAATACTGGAATTTTTTAAAGACAATAACAAATCAATTGTAATATCGTAATTAATTTTGTAAGCAAAAACTCCTTATTTTTTACAAAATTACAATATACCAAGTACGAACTACTGTCACAAAATTCTTAAAAACTTACCTTTCGGGGTAAAAATTAATAAAAATATATGTATACATTACAATATTCTGACAAATTCAAGTAGCTGTAGTCAATAGACAAAGTACTTAAGCCCAAACCGATATTAATACTAAGAATATAGTAGGAAACAGACATACATAAATTTGGCGCCCAACGCGGGGCCGAACCTAGCAGAGGCGAGCGGCTTTCTATAGCGGCTTAATACTTAGCTTATTGTCTCAAGACACTCTGGGTGTTAGTTCGCATTCCCTGATAACAGCTAAACTAATTAGACGTACTCACTAAACTCGCCCAGATCTGTGAGAGCCATGCGGCGGAAACGCGGCAAACACATCATTGGATATCGTTCACACACACGCGTGGATCGCACTCCCCTCCAGAGCACACCTCACTCCTTTGTCACTCGTAAATATAATCTAAAATGACATATCTAGCGACGCTGACACCGCGTAGCTCTACTGCACACGGAATGGTTATTGGATTTTGTCTTTCCGACGACGTAGCCTCTAGATTATATGCATTCAATACAAAAATTCAAACTTGACTTGAAGAATTGACATCGAAATATTTCAACACATAGCTAATAGTTACAGTTGCACATTGAAATACTACTCACTGTACAAACAACAAAACAAACAAAACTAAACTACATCACACTCCTTACTCAAAAACACACCTCGTGCCTCGGTTCAACATTTATTTTAAATCAAAAACAAAATCCAAGCACCATTTTCGTCTGGGCGTCTATAATCTACATTTTCATACATACAATGGCATGTAGTGATTGCTTTGAGTTAGATATGTATGTGGGAGTGAGCCAAACGGTCGACGCCGGGCGCCGCGCACTGCGCCACCTGTGACGCCGTCGCCGCCCGAGTCGTAAGCGTATCGACGGACGACGGCCCGGCGACGAGAACGGGACTCGAGTTGCTTTTAATTGTTTCGTGTGAACTATCAAATAATCGAAGTGACAATTTGATATTTTTAGCCTTCCCAATTGTTTAACTGACGACCTGTTGCAATTCTAGTATCTCATGAAGTGTGGGACGTTAATGGTAATTACATATTTTAATACTTTTGTATTTTTTAATGCCAATTAGCAAACAAATAGCCAACTTTGATGCAACGTATTACCGCGGGGCGCGGGGAGGTGCTCTATATAATTGATTGACGTCCACTTTTTCGTCGGTCAAAAGGTTTAGATTATATAAAAATTACTTCATTCGAACGAAATTAGTTTTTATTGCTTTTTAATTTATTCAGATAAATTATTACAACTATGCAACGTTTATAGCGCGAACCAATGTCGTTGTATAGCGTATTAGTTTTTATTTACTACGAAATGAAAACGCCAGCCGCAGTGCTGGTAAGTGCTTCAGAGTGGTAAGAATAAATCTGATCACTGGGGTTGTCATGTTGGGCATAGAATATTTTAAATATAAATTAATACTTCCAATTGTTTCGTCCCAGGTAGGTCCACGTTTGCAATAACACGAATTGGTGATTATTTAAAACTATACGCTCACAACGGCCCACGACAGGCACTGAGTAACAATGTTGGAAGGGCGCGTTTTTGGCACAATTTACTTTTGTTTAAAAATGGCACGAAATTATAATACTGATCGGAGACGTTCCAGTAATTACTCTCGCAAAGTAACTCACGGATAAAAAAGATCGCGAAGGGGTTGGGAGTTGCGAGGCGGTACAGCGGAGGGCGAGCGGAGTGGGGGCGGCGGCCGGCGTCCACGACCGCGTTGAGTATTTTCGTATTTATCAAATTAAATAATATAAAAATACAGAGCTGCGATGAGATTCATTGTACACACTCGGCGGCGGCACCAATCAAGTGATAATTCAACCAACGTGTTGCCAACTTTCGTGCACTATCTAGACTACAACACTATTACAAATCCAAGACAAATAATAATAATAATAATAATATGGGATTAGTTAGCGTTTTAAAGTTCAAACTAAATTATCTGAGATCTTCGCCTTATATTTAACTTTAAAAAAAAAAAAGAAATGCGTATCTTTGCTTCCCGCTTCGGGCCAAGTATTGCTTGTCGAAAAAAAAGTGTCGACTCAGATCAATAGCGGAATACGCGTCGGTACTCCGAATATGTATTCGGCTGACGGTGCGACGCGGCAAGAAATCTCTAAATCCGAGAGGGTGTAGGAACTGTTAGAAAAAATAAAAAGCTGCCAGCGCAGTACAACCTAACCTCCTCAGGCGGGCGGGGGGCGGGGGGCGGGGCGGGGGTAGTAGCGGCGGAGCGTTCGCCGGTCGCTTAGATGTACATGGGCAAGCCATACATGGCGCCCCAGTCGACGCCCTGGAAGGACGACATGTCGACGCCGGCGAGCGAGTAAGCCGCCCCGAACTGCGGCAATGCGGGCGCAGGTGCCGGCGCTGGCGGCGCCACGAGCGCGGCGGCGGCGGTGGCAGCAGCGGGCAGCGCGTACGGGGCGTACCGGTACGCGTGCGCGCCCACAGCGGGCACGGCGCCCACGCCGCCGGCCGCCGCGTACACTAGCCCGCGCCCGGGCCGCAGCACCAGCCGCTTGCCGAGCGCCAACGGCGCCGCCGCCACCGCTTCCTTGGGTTGCGCGCGCTTGCACTCCACCTTTTTGTTCTTGATCGTGTGGAAGTGGATGTCGCACACGCGCTCGACAGCCTCCTCCGAGTGGAACGTGACGAAACCGAAGCCGCGGTGGCGCTTCGTCTGCTGGTCCATCAGCATGACCGCGTCCTCCACGAGCCCGAACTGGGTGAAGTAGGCGCGCACCTCCTCGGCGGAGGTATCCTGGCCGACGCCACCGACGAATATCTTCTTGGTTTTTGCGGGGCGCGGCGCCGACTTGGGCGTGGCGTGCTTGGGGTCGATACGCTTCCCGTCGAGCGTGTGCACCGGCATGGCGAGCACCTTGTCCACGGAGGCCGCCTCCTGGAAGGTGATGAAGCCGAAGCCGCGCGAGCGCTACGCGCGGCTCTGTCTCAGTACGTGTGTGCCGCACCGTGGAACGCATAGCCAGGCCATCGAGACTGCAAAAACCTACGTCGACCGTCGCACCAATCTTGCATCAATGCTACAGAACGTGGCCGTCCGAGTGGTGCGCGATAAACATTTTTAACCGAGCCTTTACTTGTACAAACAACAAGCACGCCCTGCCGGCACGGCTTTCATTATATATACCATTGCAGACGGTCCATTTGGCCCTGCTAACCGGGGGTTACCGGCATACGTTTCATTATTTCATCAATGACTGTACAACGCTACGCTCGGCGGCGAAGGGCGGTGCGCGGTGCGCGGTCGATGACCGTTCTGTCGCATCTCGATGGCCATGCTTACAGCGACAATGGACGGAACGAGTGTTATTGTTACAAAATATAACGAAACCTTCACTACCAAACATTTTTCCCAATAACAACTATGAGAAACCCATTTACATATCAGTTTTACTCATCAATTACTTCACACACTTTAGGTCCAACCGCTGGAGCACGGCTAATCATGCTGTGTGTATTCTGATTTATTATGGGGCCAAATTCAAATTCTTTGCGTCCACTCAAACTGTCTCGTGTGATGCTAACCAATTTGAGATTAGATTAGATAATTTAGATTTAGATATACGGTACTAAGCCGGCCGGGTGAGCATTTGGACACCACCAACATAAATAAAATCACCAGGAATTAAAAAGTTCATTACAACCATTGGCGTTGGCCGACGACGTGTCGGCGATGACCTTAGTATCACGGACGTCGACGGCCTCAACGGGCAACGGTGACCACTTACCTTCAGGTGGCCTACCTGATCGTTGATAGCTCGGCTACTTACGTGAAAATCATTCAGCCAACAATTGTGTAGCTTGATGTGAAAAGAGCACAGGGGCAGTTTTGTAACTTTCATACATTTGACAAACAAAAAACCTTATTAGTTTTGAAAACATTATTGAGCGGCCCATGCCCTTTTACCATCAATCGAACGATGATTGTCACATAACACTAAACGAAACTACAATCACACACGATTACATTTATAATATCTATATATGCTTTAGTTACGTATCAAATATTACCGACACGGGTATTGACACTTGTGTTTCAGCATTTGGCTACACAACGCGGGCGAGCTCTGACAGGGACGTGCATGGGATAATTGTGTTGTTCACGTATCCTCACAGAAAAAAAATCTTAAAGGTAAACAAAAGGTAGGTCAGTCAGTTCAGTTCAACTCGAAGGCTGAATGTGTGGTCTGGTCGCGATAATCTGTGACACCAGTTTTATATGTCAACGGCACTCGTGGTCAGTTCAAGGGTCTCGTCAGAGCAAGCGCGCATCCGCTTTCAGAGATTCGCTTATGGCTGTGTGAAAAAATAATTACTGCGAATCTGATGATTTCCACAAATTTATCATTATAATATATATATAACAAAGAGACTAATAACAGTGAGTTCAATTATTGACTTCGTCAATATAGTGACGTCATGCGACTCAAGTTATACATGGATACATTTCAATATACAGATACATGAAAATGGACCATCGTGGTTTTAATTAGTCTTATGCTATGTAGATTAAACTTTTAGCTGTTTATCGTATACCATCAAATCCTACCAAGCAGTAAGACCCGTGAAATCTACCATTTTAGGAGCTTTTTCATTCATCTTGCCAATCTATGCTATGTATACTTTTAAACTAAGTTATTCCGCAAATTTCCAACTATTTACTTATTCATAATTGAGGTATACCTAAATTTAGCTATAATATCTAATTAATTAGTGAAAAGTAGAACACTTGAAGATACAAAGAGATTTTGATTAATGTTGCCACTTAGCACTTCATAAATTCTACGACAACAAAAATATAAAATTTATATATCGAAAAAATCTACCAAACCAAAAATAAAATACTTTTTTTTTTTTTTTAACACCATAATTACGGGGATAAACTACCATAGAAGTGGGTTAAAAGACGTTCGAAGACAGAGCTGTTACTGTTAGATATTTACCTGTCTATCTATGGTGTTAGTGTCTAGCATGCCTCGACTATGGTCTGATAGTGTACATTAACCTACATTATTATATATAGTTATTTCAACCATAGCCCAACTATTAGTTTTTTTGTGCTGTGAATAAAAATGAGTCTTTTTTTTAAACTGAACCCTAAATTCAAAGGACGTGATTATTCAGATGATACAGGCATACATAGCTGTAAGAAAAAAAAATTGTTCGTTATGAAGTATTAAAAGACTATAATATTATTAAAGTATTTCTCAATAATTATTTAAAATTGTAAAGTTGCCAAAGTTTTATACTAAATGATGTATAATATTATATATATATATATAATTTCCCACATTTTCAACATATATTATATATAACATACAATGTATGTGTGTATGTATGTTCACCTAAAACTCGAGACCCGTTAGCCCAATTGATATGAAACTTTGCATACATAGCGGGCGACATGACCACTCCGACGGACGTAGTTACGTTAGTGCCGGATAGATGGCGCTGGTGGCCGTGGCTTTTATATTTTGAACGAATCGGTATGAAACGATTGGCAGCATTGGAAAAAGAAACACTAAACAAAAATCATAAACAATAAAAAAATGCTTTTATTTACGTATTATAAATGATATATTTAATTAGTTGAAGCGAAGCGCACTGGACACCGGACACCGGACACCGGCTGGTGGTCGACAACAACAACAACAACATTTGTATCCACAGCACAAACCGTCCGACTCACCAGCGAGGACACGTCCTACGTCTACGTCCAATCAAACTTATTTGTCGAACGATTACAATCTCTATACACTGACCGATAGAGTCGACCTCTCCGCCGCGGGATGCCTACACCGCCGTCTTAGGAGAAACACGTGTTAATATATTGCATATAAGTGACACTTACCGACCAAGCCCAGAGTAACGACAATATTTATACAGGGTGTCACCGTTGCGTGTCGCCCGGATAGGTGCTTAGTAAATTTAACATCACTGAAAAAATGTCTTAGTGTCGAAAAATCTCCTAAAGCGCCACGTTTCCTTTTACAAAAACCAATTTGGTACAGCTAGAATTGTAACTTCCATTTCTGACATAAAGCTATTACGATTACATTGAGACGTTTTTTACTTTTTACAGTGTAAAGTGTTTTTGTAACTTGTCAAAAAAGAAACGCCAACATTTCAAATGTTCGACTCACCGACACACCGCAGCGGTCCCGCTGAGATTGTGTAATTATGAGATATTTGAAAAGTAACATAAAACAGTTATTAATTGTTATTATCTATTTTAGGTTCAATTCTTTACAATAACTTTATTTTTGAAAGCGCAATGACAATTCAAAGACTGTGATATATTTTGTATTTACCGGAAAAAACACGCGGTGACACTTAACGACTGCAACCTGTATATATAGCTACAGACTATATAAAAAATAACCACATATTGGCAACCACACGAGACGACCCAGTCAACACTTTTCGTGTTAACGTATGTCTTGCGACATCACCGTCGCACAGGTCTATACACACTGGTGCGGGTGCGTGCCAGCAACTCGTTTTACCTATTTTATTTATGCGTATCAGCTGTTCGGCGCCCACTTGTTTGGACGTAACACGTTGATTTTTCTAATGATATATTAACATATATGATGTCTATATATAAATGAGCAAACAACAAAAAGTCAATGTTTTCTTTTCTTCCTTTTGGCACACCAATTTTCTTTTCTTTTCTTTTACGAACTTCGATGTTATCGATAAAGGTAATTGAAAACAAAGGGTATAATTTCGACCGCTGGACAGTACAATATTAAACAGACAGACACGGTGACTTGTTATAATATGTTACATATTAACATTTCTACAAATTGAGACTAAGCAATAATTAAATAATGGTCCATATCATGGTGCATCATATTGTAAAACTGTTCAGTCAACTTATTCAAAAATAACAAACAATATATATTACTGGGGTTACTCTAGGCTTGTATATTATAAATTAACTAAGGATGGGTATACCACATCGGTGGTGAAAGAGCTTTGGATACCAACAGTACAATCTATCTATCTAGTTAAACCGCACAGAGGGACTCAGCGGGTCATTTGACAAACACCTGCAACCCGTAGGAGACCAAACTGTACCGAGATGGAACTACTACCTGTTGGTACAACTTCAGTGATACCTTTGCTCTGGGGTTGTCGTCGACACCTGATGTAATAGATCACTTTAGTTGTATAGGATCTGCTGGTGAGTCGTTACAAACAAAACTCATTTTAGATACCAACACTGTATACTGCATGGCCCGGTGCAAACGGCACTGACCACTTTACCAATGTACAATTGTGCACAGAAAGTTGTTGACATAACAGTAGGATTTCATTATATATTTTTTTATGTACCTCCTGAAATAATCTGTAAAATGTCTAATGTGTTTCAATGTCAGGGAACTAGTTAACATGCTAGTTTTCAGCATTGTTCTTCACCAACGTGTCGACGATGCGGTGGCTGTGACCACTTATCATCTGGTGTTATGAATGTCTGTTTGTCGGTCAATAACAAAACAGGTAGCTATACTATATTTATATCACTTTTTTTGGTGTGCGCGTGTACCTAGATTACCCTCCAGCAATATTTTACAGTACCTTCTAATATCCCTGAATTCCTTACGTATACCACCCCAAGCTCTTCCACCATCGCCCACCGCAGCTAGCGCTTCGCACGCCGCTCACCTGCGTGACGGGATCCTTCATGATGAGTACATCGGTGACTGCGCCGAACATGGCGAAGTACTCCCGTAGCTTCTCCGAGCTGGTCTGCCAGCTGAGCCCGCCCACGAACAGTTTGGAGGGCGAGGGCGACGTGGTGCCCGTGCCCGTTGGTACAGGCGTGGAGCGCCCCGACGACGGGGATGTCTCTGCGGGCAGAACAATTTAAATATCGTTACTACAATACAAGTAATAAACATCATAATACCAGTTATTAATTTATATGTGACACTTCAAGGAAAAACTTGAGGAATTATGTCTGGCCAAATAGAGTTAGTTGTGAATAGTACAAACATCACAATTGATATTTTTCATGTAAAACTCAAAGTTGTGTACACACTAATGAGAACTTATTTTTATATATTTCATGGCATTTCTAACAGAGAAATTGTTTCTTAAATACTTCTAATATAAATAGAAATAAAATACAGATAAGAGTACAAACTAAAAGCAATGTTAAATCAATAACAACTTTGAAAACTTGTGTTTAGCCGATGAGCTGACTGTTGTACTGAGTCATCGAGTTGGTACCATATGTAAGTTACAAAAAATGTCAAGTTGTTAAACAATAACAAATATATTATAGTACACCAGAGCAGTTTAGTTAGCAACATGTGGAGCTCCACAGGACGGTGCACGGCCACAACTGCGGTTCTTGTAACTACATTATGTATTTTACAAGGAGACCCAATGGGGCCATTCCATAACAATCTCACTGACACAAATTTATACAACCAATTCCAATATACCATAATTCAATAGACACATTTTTACTTCATACAAACAAATTGAATTGTTTTTTGTTGAATGTAGAAATGTAAATGGCACATTTTTTTTTTTTTTTTTACATAGAATAAGTTAATACTTGACAACAATCCCACCTGATGGAAAGTGGTGATGAAGTCATAAGATGGTGAACATGATTAGTTATGTACTGTGAAGAAAATAAAATTTAATTAAACTTATTACAGTACAACAGTTATGTAATAAACTTTATACGTTTGACAACTGAGATAAGATATTTGCTTATTTGGTTGTCTTGCCAAGTTATTAGTGTACCAACTGATAGACAATATTGATAAAATACCAATAAGGTGTTTCTAATAAGATCCTAATGCAAAAAATGTTGAAAATAAACAGTAACTCTACGAATCGAAACAAGATAACTATTAAACCAATCTCAGGAAAAGTTTAATGAAAGGAAAGCCTTTCTAACTGTGTTTAAATCATTAATATCTATAGCAATACCATCAACTCTTGGCACATTTTAAAATATAAAAATCAAAATTAGAAATCAGCTCAATTTCATCACAAAACGCAAAACTAAGGTGGTAAGATAAAACGCGGCAAAAACAAAATAATTGATCGACCCGACTATGACACTGGCTCGAAATCTACTAATAATAAAAACGTTAAGTACCCTTACTTATCTGTTGCACTGCAATCTGTTGCTGCTGCTGTTGATGGGCCGCGGCGGTGGCCGCTGCGTGTGCCGCCGCCTGCGCGCTCAGGACGTGAGCCGTCAGCTCACCACCTACCAGCCCTCCATCCAGGACCTCCACTCCACCCAGCGCGCCGCTGGAATACACCATCATCTTTACTACAAACTTACTAACTGACACTTTACAGGCAAAGCAAACGAATTGACGCTTTCACTTCAGTATTACTATGAAATAAATAATCAATCAATCGAACGACTTTTGTTTTTGATTTTTTTGTGTTCGTCAACGGCCAGCGTTAAGGTAAATAATTTAATTTAATAAGAAAATAAAAAGAAATTACAGATCAAACAAAGCAATCATTGTCCTTTAATAACAAGTAGGTATACGTTTATTCGATGGAATTTATAAATAATTTAAGTATTAATTTAAAATTAATTAACTAAGTATTCGTAGGCAATACTGTATTAGTACAGTAGCATCTAAACATATCCACACAATAACAAAAGTCAAAGTAATTTTGTTTTGTCTTTGGAACCTATCTATTGTCACTGTCAAATCAAACTTTTATGGTTGTGTATTATTGCGGCAATAGATTATTTTAATGTAAGTTAGTAAGAAAGTGGCTGTTTTGAAATTCGGTCTATCTGGTCATAATACATTTGTTATTAACTATTTTTTTATAATTTTAGCCTACAGGGTTCCTTACAATTCAATAAAAAGTGTATAAGATTTACCAGAAACTGATAATTTCATACATTTTAATGCTTTTTAATTTAATATTCCATATGTAGTAACAAGAAAAGATACCAATCTTCTATTACGTATAATCTATTTAGGTTTTTTAAATATATCAAATATTTAGCTAATATTGGACAGAGAATAGATAATATTGTTCACTTAAACCAGTAATTAAATATTAATATTAAGTAGGAGGGAAACTAATAATTCTACGTCCGTTTTTAAATTAGACATTATAACGATAATTTGTTAAATCTGACTTGGAAATATATTTTCCATTTTGGTGAAAAATATTATACATTGTTTAGAAATAAAAATCCTAGCTTTGTGAGCTACGAGGGCAATGAATTTACAGTTTTAATAGTCTCGAAATAATGTGAAGGAATGATTTCAACTTCTCTACTTTATTAAACATGTATTATTATTTAAATGTACATATTTATGTACACAATTGTGTCGTACGAACCTGTCCAACAAAATTTATGTTATGTCACGGTGTATGTAAATATGTGTTCTATTTTTGAAGTAGGCTGAATAATATAACCGTATCTACAGTTTCTCACATTAATATTTTAACATTATTTTCTAGTTTAACTTAACGAGGGCACGAAATTAAATATTATCTCTTTCTTTGAATCATTGTTCGTTGTGCCATATTTTTAACATTACTGTATATTGCAATAGGAGTTATGTAAAATAATTTAAGTTAAATCTATAGAATAAGTAGTTTAATGTTTTGTGCCTCGTTTCACAGGTATCAAGATAATATATTGGTGTCCATCAATAAACACATATTTATGCAGAGAAACAGAATGTTATCTTCCATAATATTTGTAAGACTGGAAAAATGAACAATAATATAATCTTATAACTCACTCTATCGGATTGAGACTACAATAAAAAATCAATAAGTTTGTATACAGTCGAGTTCATTAAACTGCGTTTTTAAGTACCCGTTTACGAGAACTATTTCAGAAGTATTGTTACTTACGTGCAACAGACAATAGGTTCTGCACTGGCACGTAATAGAAAGACACCGTCGGTTGAATAACCTTTCATTTTTATTGAAAATAAACTTATCCCAGTATTCCAGCTGCTCTACAAATATTACCCTCTTACGGGTTGCGCATTTCATCTCCGGGTGGATATATTATTTATTTCTTTCTAACATACAGTTTGTTGTTAAGAGTGTCTTCTTCTACGTCGCTCTTCCCGCTTCCTCCTTGCCAGCGACCCGCTGCTTCGACGTCTCTTTCGTGTATAAAGAAATAAAACGAATAGTGCTGCTCGTACATGGACGTTGTTCTAGAACGCGCAGTTTCCATATTCAAATATTTGACTTTACCTAGTTTTCAATTAATATTCAGGGTATTTTTGGAACAAAGTTATAGGCATATTTTTTTGACACAGATATTTATTTTAATATATTTTATTATAACCAACAGATAATATTATAATGCAGCTGAATAAAGTACGTTCCTGTGTTTAAAAATTGCAACAATTTTCCTTGATATTAAATCTTCAGCATAATTAATAAAAATAAAGTCTAATTCGCAAAATTAAAACACCTGTGTTTCTTAATTTCTTCTCAAGTTTGATGCCCGTTTAGGCGATTAGCATAACAAATACCAGAATTACAATTCAGGAGATATAATCTCCCTTTGAAAGTTGTGATGGATGTTTCGCAAAGGTCTTTTTCTGAGTTTCTTCAGCATGAATCAGTGTGGACGTTTGCAATTTATCTTCCTAAACTGTAATGTGGGGTTCTTTCTGTAGTAAAACGTTGTTCCGTGGTCCCTTTTCAGCTCATACGAGTCAAAATAAAATTTGGAGTCATCGTTTACCTTTGTAATAATTATCTGTATTTATTAATCTATAATAATCATATTATTATATAATATAATAAATACAGATAAGCTACTTACTGTGTATATTTTCTCATATGAGATGGTTATTTTAAAAACTTGATGGTAACCGAAGTATCCAATTCTATTAATTTAAATTTTAAATTGTTCACAAAATAAAAATAAAAACAATCCTTTAAAAAAAAGTTCTTTACCTCTAATTAATAACAAAATTATGTAAAAAATAGATTCAAAAAATATTATTTTTGAAAAAATCTCCCCGCTCATTTATTATTTTTTGTATATTACGTATATACAGATAAATTATAGACCGGACCTACGCGACAGAACCAAGTCTGAAATTATGTCTATTACCGTGTACTACATTAGTTTTGAATTAATGGCTGTTAACTAACATATTAAGGATAAAGGAGACATTATTTAGGATTATTAATTGGCAGATATTAAGAAATATTATACAATTTGTTTTTCTCATGCGTCGTTATGTGATTTGTAATTTTAATAAATACATTTCCTAAGCACCACGTCCAATTCTGGTCGTTCCAACAGACGTGAAAAACGTACAGTTCATTGATCCTATTCAACGTCCCATGGTTACGTCAACACAATTGTGCCGCACAGAAAGTTATCACAAAAACACCGCGCAGTCGATTGGCTCTGGTAGAAACCGTAATGATAACCGTGTCGAGAAAGTTGTTTACGATATCCAAATTGGCTAATGGCAAACGTAATGTAGTTTTTTCGGTCAAAGATGGAACGATTATTCTTAAGAGAATTTAACTTTAAGAACGAAGGGAATTCTTACAGTTTATTTACATAAATAAACGTAATTTTAACAAGTTTGATATTTATACTCACTTGTGACTTTTATTTAGTTGTAATATATTTAATGTTCGTTTATATTTCCCCATAATTAAATTGTTCGAAGAACGTAATATTTAACCATTTCGACTGGAATACGGTAACCTTTAGTTCATATTTTTAATTTTACAAATGTGTAAACATTTCATTAATCACTTAAAACAGGTTTTTAGTGTATTCAGCGCGAGTAGACTTGTTTTCATACGCGCGAATAACACGAGGTTAAAAGCTTGCATGAGTTTCAGTATCAACTAATTCGCCCGAAGTGAAGCGGCCGCGAGGCGACTCGACGACTCACACAAACACACCCGCGTCTTCTCGCTCGTGAGATACGCATGACGGAAGTGCTTTTCTTTACTTAGGTAAAAAACATATTTATACGCGTTAAAAATACATTTAATTTAAAACCCTACTTTAAGTTGATTGGTCTTTTATATGTATGCTCACTATAGTAATGTTATATTATGGGAAAAGATGGTTTACAGATAATCTTAGAAATGTTTGAAGGGAGCAACAGGCAATATTAAACATCTATTTATTTAATTATATTTAATTTTTAGCGACAAATTTTCACCAGTAAAGTTTTTGCTTGTAATTGGTTTTAGAAATAGATATTTTAGGGTAACAAATTAAATGTGTTTTTAATAAAAATTCGATAAAACAAAAACATATTGCTTTATGGTATCGTATTCATACAATTTTCTACTTTTTTAAATTAAAATCAATATTGAACTGTTGGATTTCTACGTTGAATGTTCGTTTCGAATTTAGCAAATTTCCAAAAGACATTTTAATTTGCACGTTTTCAAGTAATTATTGATATAACAAAATTGGAAATGCTTTCAAACAAGTGCTTCAACACTTTACATTGCCATCGAGTTTTGAAATCACGAATGCAAGGGAAACTTTCAGACTAGGTATTTTACAAAGCAATTACTTCAAAAAAGGCACGATTACACCCTTACAGTTTTCTCGTGGCAAAGGTAAATGAATCAGTGGCTTTTACAGCCAGCAGGAGCGGTGTGAATAACACTTGACGTGAAATGAAACGCGCCGGTGCGGGCCTCTTGAACAAGAACGCAGACTCGCGTATTCCGCCCCGAACGCAATAAGTTACGTACTAGGCGAATCGGTGGGGTCAACGACCTATAACCTAAATCGCGCAAAGACGAGTTGTGTCAACTTTTTGTACTTTTGAAATGTTTTTCATACAATCAAATGATGCCACACGCTGGATTAAAGTGTAGGAATAATGAATTAACGTTTTTTGTAGTGGAAAATCGATAGTTGATTGAGGGTGTTCATTGAGGGTGTGGTGGGGTGTTCGGGGGTGCAGGGTGCTTGGCGCGTGCGCGGGGCGGCGGGGCGCGGCGCTCGGCCACGCTGCCTCACGCGCTCCTCACACGCTGTCCGACGCCCGCCGCCGCCGCCTTGCGCGTCTCCGCCATATTGTCCTGTCACAGCAGTACGTACTGGCTACTGCTGCGCCCGGACAAGCCGGTGGAGGCGTAGCACTGTCATCGGAATCGAAGCTACGAGAAGAGCCAAGACGGATATTGTTAAAATTTCCGTGTTCTGTGTACCGTTTCTGTTTGCAGGTTTCCAAACAGATGGGAGCGGCGAAGCACGTATCGAGCATCGAACCGTGTGTAGTGCGTGGAAGTGATCGCTTTATCTGTGCAAGTGGTGCATGCTTACGTTGTTGTAACGAGAGCACACGGCTCAGATAGGTTTAAATGAGTGAGATTAATGGCTTATGACCGGAGGGTGCATGTATCGAGCGGGGCACCGCGCATGCGCGCCATCTTTGGCTGCATCCGACGACGAAATAGCCATTTTCTTTCAGGCGAATAACCCGTCTCACCCCTAGACCGCCGTAGACAATTCTCATGTTATCTCTCATAGGCACCTTTAATATTTCTATTCAATTAAGGTTTTAGTTTAGTTATTTGTATTTCTGATATTTGTAGAAGTTTAAAGTTATCGTGTTGGCAACATATCGTTATGATTGGAATTAAATTTTCGTGTAACGTGACCTATATTAAAGTTAAAGCCAAACAAACTCTAATCGCTATTCGTAAATGTGTAGCGCAGTAGAATAAGGTTTGTTTGGAACTACCGAAACCCTCGAATATTCGAATGTCGCAAGTGATTGTTTTTCACGAACGTGACGAGTAGTTTGCGGATCACATTAATGTACTGTTGCGATCGAGGGCCGTTGTTGAACACTGTTTGGTCGACTTCGTTACCTCCTGCCTTATTAACGGACTCTCATACAGGTTAGCGAAACAAAAAACATTAATACACTTGCAGTTAGTTACATTGGTCTTCGTGTAGACGAAGGTCCCTCTAGTTGTATGTACCTACTGTTGAACCACAATAATTACTGCAGACTTGTCCGCAGATATCATAAGCTTTTGATATTTATTAGAGTTTCACTGAGAGAACCATTTTAACCTGTATTGATCTCCGCCTCGGGGGTCACAACCCTTCGGTTAACGGACAAAGATATTTTAATGAAAAATAAACGTCAGGTCCGAGTAATGCTGAGGTCTTGTGAAATACCAGATAATATTTATTTAAAATTGCTCCTTATTGAATATAATTACGTAGCTGTTTACAATTTTGACGGCAATTTCTCGTAACATTAAAATGTTAACAATAAAGATACTCTACGCATGAAATATTTAAATAACAAAAAATATGCTGCTTTAAGTTGAGAACGTGTGTCGCATGTGCATTGACGTATCCGTATTAATTTAACAAGTAATGAATTAAATAGCAAAAATAATAATTATCATACTTGTAGCAATAGCTGCTACAGACGTTCAGATCAACAGATCAAGTGAAGCACAAGATTGTGTTTTATTGTTAGAAAACAGAAAATAATTACACACAATACAATAAGGACTTGTTTATTAGAAAGACCAGTGACAATATTTCACAACACGGCTTTTTATCATGATGCAAGTTTTTATCTTGGCGCTGTAATTTACGTTCTATGCTTTGCCATAGACAATGAAGATAAATGTATTTTCTTTCACGAACTAAGCTTTAGTGGATTATATATAAATGACGGTAGAATAATAATTGTGGAGATATAACTATTTATCTCATTTAGAGCTTTATGAATTCCGCTATGTAAGTTTTCAGCTTTCCAAAGTCTTCAGTATGGACCGGTCTCCATAGTCTCTAAATAACTAGATTATAAAAGGTAAACCGAATAGATATTTTATTGCATGGTCGCATAAAAGACAATGTCAATGCCCTATTTTTTAAAACTATTATTAGAAGTGTAAATTTTTTTATCTTGAAAATATTGTGATTTAAATAAATTTTTGAATAATTAATTTCGTCACCATAATATTAGAGTTATCGTTTTAGAAACATTTAACAAATATGAAAGCCAAGGTGAATATGTTTCTTGACAAAATGACCATGTATAATTGTTAGCACATATTGCTCACCAAAAACACATGTTTTTTTTTTTTTTTTTTACCAAAAACACATGTTTTTTCTTAGGGTGCTGAATGTTGTTCTTGTTTTAATTTAACCTATACATACAAATTTACAGTTCAACATGTTTGTGGGCTAACATTTTATGTTTAATGATATCCTTGTGTTATAATTAACACTAAGGACAATTTTAATATTTTTTGTGACACCTCTAGTTTTTATTTATTTATTTATTTACACTGTGCTTGACATTTTGTATTATCTGTGCTTGCGACCCTCCACCACACTATAATTTCATAGCGATGTTTTAGTTACTCCATGTAATATAAACTCTTATTTTTTATTACAAAATCAATAATGAAAATTAAATTACGAACGCATGTTCTAGATCGTGTCTTTGATAAATGTATAAATGCGGTTATTTCTCGTATTTACTGTATATTGGTATAGGACTGAAACCTTTAGCTTTTAAATATCACATCATATTATGTTACTACGACAAGAAGCTGTAAAAAGCCATGTTTTTCTTGGTTTCATTGTTTTATAAATATGGCGTAGCATATATTTTGTATTTAGCGGTAAGCTATTAGTAAAATTGAGCCAGGGTCAAACTCGAATTAAAAGATACAATACGATTTCGACATCTCCTGATAAAGTGAAACAAACATTGAAATTATAATTGTATGTACTTATTGTAATGGACATAATTGCATTCACTTTGATGTGTGTAGGTACTGAAAGAGTAGGGAACGTGCGGATTGAACAAACAGCGTTGGAGCACCTTGAACTGTGCACTGAACCACGTCGTGAACCACCCGAAGACGGCAAGAAGTTTTTTAATAGATTCCAGTATGATTCCACTTCCAATTAACAACTAAATAAATTACAATTATCTATTAACGCTCCATGTACGTACATAGTTAACGTTTTGAGCCATGGGGGACTTTGTAATAAGTACAACAGAGGACGCCCGAGTACATCGGTGTTTGGTAGAAGTTTGTTTAGTGCGTGTTTGTTACGCATGCGCGGTAGAATGGAATTCAATCATACACAAATGGTGACATTTCGATTGGCGGCTTATATTGTACGCGTCACAATAGTTATACGTCTTATGGTTTTTTACCGCCTGACAATGTACGACAACTTGACAGCGTCTCTTCGAAATAAAATTCTGCCTTTCTTGGAGCCTCGTGTTAACCCCCGTTCAACAGGTGCTTGTCACTAGAAGGCTATTGAGTGAGCCCTTCGAGTAATTGTCCGGGTATGAAGAGTTTCCTCCAGTCCGGAGTTTCCTACCCCTCGGCCGCACTTTCAGGGGTCGTACGCCTCGTGGGCCGCGCCTTCGGGGGTCGCTCGCCGCGTGGGAAGTCAACGTAAGTAAGTAAAGAGCCTCCGATCGCAGTAAACTTAATTAGTACAAAGAACGACTATATTAGGTCAGGGTGGGTTTGCCGGTATTAATACAGTCTCCAACCAAATAATTATACAGGTAATCCATACAACATAATTTATGTAGCGTGCATTAAACATAATACGGGTAATTATTAATGTCATATTCAATATTATGAAATTGGTAATTTAAAATGGAAACTTGTCACGCTGGAACTACTGAACTTAGATTGTCTCGTAGCGCAACGTTCTGTGGTCGGTGCCGAAACTTTCAGGACGACATGTTAATGTTGTTCGAACGTCAGAGGCGTTTCTTAATGTGCATTGGATCTGTCCAACAGCAGGCTATAGGTACTATTTGATGTTTCTTTATGTTAATACGACGAGCAGACGAGCCATCTGATGGTAAGTGGTCATCGTCGCCCATGGACATCAGCAAGACCAAAGATATTACCGAGGCGTTGTCGGCTAGGAAATGAGAAGACGGTAAGAAAGTACAGGCTCTCAAGCCTCCCGCCGGAACACGACGTGTCGTTTGGCGGCTGACTCAGCACGAGGGTGGTAGCTAGCCAGGTGTGCTTCACGGAAAGATAATAATACCAATAATAATATAAATAATAATATTGATAATATAATCCTTAGGCAAAACTCTACCACCAAGCAGGCTGGCGTCTGTCGCCTCTCACGACACCCTGTTCTGCCAGCGTGGGATTGGGGGGAGTATTCCTGCTCACCTCCTGCTCGTGGTGCACCCTAGTCTCTAGTCTAGGGGCTCTGTACCGCCCAGTTTAATCCTGACGGTAGGGTAATCGGCCCGACTGGCTAGTTACCATTCTCCTTCTACCAATCGTGAAATGTTTCAGACGTGTTGCAGTCGACAAAACTTCAGTGACTACAGGCGACGGTAACTTACCATCAGGTGGTTCTTCTGCTCGTTTGTCTTGTTACATATAAAAAAAACTAAATAGTTTGATTTCGCACAGTAAATACTATTTGTCCCGTACTAGTATTGAGGCAAATTCTATCCCGTCATTGATTCGAGCACCGCCTCCCGATAGTCTGTTTGCAGTTTTTGCACGTCACGGCGAGGGATCTGATTCACTAGGGTACGAACGGCGAGCTGCGACACGAGTTAACGACGGCAATCGCTGTGTCGACAAAAAATGTCATCGGGGATCGTAAATTGCGGCGGTTCTACGGAACTATCCGGAGAGTGACGTCGGAATTGGAGCGGGAGAATGGATAGGTTCAGGTGTTCTTGGATATAGACATACACAGTTTAAATATTTAGACATTCATTTATTTGCGCTTCAGACAAACTACACTGTTTTTTTATTTATGGACGGAATGAAATGAAATGAACTTTAAATATTAAATGATGCGTACTACAATACATTAGTGAAAACCAAAACGAAATCGCTTAAGACGTATCTGAGATTATCGCGCACAAGCGCACAGACAAACAGACAATAATTCTAACTATTGTCCTGTGTTATATTGCGTTAACAAAGGCCCCTAACAATAGTTTTTCTCACGTATCCTTCGTGTACAGAAAGCGATCTGGTTCATTACGGCACGAACAGCGAGATGTGACACCTCAACGAGGAAAATCTGATGTGAATGCACAGAGTACTACGGCCAGCGGAGATCGGCTCGGACTCAAATGTGGATGTAACTAAATCAACCTCACCGAGAACACGAATGGAGACTCAGACCCTTAACGTCTCAGTATTTTCATCTGAAGTTGATCGTCGGTGTAAAGGAGCAGAATAGTGGATACAACAAGTCGACGCAACGCAACAACAAACTAGATACCTCGGACATTGTCGCCTGTTGCAAGCCGTACTTACTGCCATTTATCAACGCGAGGCCCGCGGCCTAATTCACGTAACTTTATAAGTTCGATTGCAGTGCAGTTGAAGTGACGTTTCAATCAAAATGACACTCTCCGTATTCTCTTAGCTGTGACGAACCCTGTCACATACGCTCGCGACTGTTCGCGTCACGCGAGCGTGAACCGGCATTCTACTGTCGCGCGTCATAAAAACGCGTTACTGAACGCAGATTGATCGGTATTCTCTTAAAATTT
>DWPT01000527.1:0-23483 GCA_018251895.1 Agathymus mariae mariae
ATTAATTAATATGTTAATTGTACGTTATACTAAGTTTTTGTTAAAGAAGTAAAAAAAAATTGATATCAAATAAAAAAAAATCTTTTTAATAAAAAAAAATACAAAAAAAAGTAAAAAAATAAAAAATCAAGTTCAAAGGTTAAAAAAAACAGTATGTATTTCTATGAGATTTGCCCAGCGAAGCGGGCGGGTACAGCTAGTAACTAAATATTTCTATTCTCTAAAAAATTTATAGTGACTTTGTTTTGTTGATAACGTAAATCAATAATTACAGATAACTTTTTGGAGTCGAGTCGAGTCGACTCGATTAAATTTGTGATATTTTATCACCTATTGTTTAATTATTATAAACTATAATTGTTTAATTATTTATTGCGCGTAGGAAATCCGAAGGCTTGGTTATATCAAGGAAGTAAAAACATTAGCTACGATAGATATCGA
The DNA here is from genome assembly GCA_018251895.1 of Agathymus mariae mariae. Lineage (NCBI taxonomy): Eukaryota > Metazoa > Arthropoda > Insecta > Lepidoptera > Hesperiidae > Agathymus > Agathymus mariae. The sequence goes on from DWPT01000527.1 coordinate 442, forward strand.
TACGGTAGGTTAATTTCGTAACATAAGTAAATTTTTAGTAATTCGATATAAACTTAATCTTGTCGTGTTTAGAAGTTATTCAAATTATAAAATACATTTACAAGTTCGTATGAATCCGTATAATGTAAGGTTTATAAATATAATTGCCCTTGAACTACCGAAAAAAAACAAATAGCAATGACCTCGACACATTTGAGGTTCAAGAGCCGCGGCTAATAAGTACCAAACGAACCTATTTGCTATTCATTCTGACAGGTTAGATTAGGGCAAGTATTATAATGCATAGAGCGCGTTTTTTGAATACGACATTAGTATAACTAGAACTAGAAGCACCGGCTTAGTGGGATTTATTAAGATGACGTCACCGTCATCTGGGCCCTCGATTTGACGTCAGGTAGAGCAGACCGAAGACGCCGACGACCTACAAAACTACAGACACAATAAATTCGACAACGTACGCTACGAATCGGCGCAGGTCAATGAACTGTTGACGTATTTAAAATACACACTAAATGCCTTATCGCGATTCGCGAATGTAATACGCGAAGCGAGCGGCGCGGCTCGTTCTGCTATGTGTGTTTGCAAAATGGATATTTATAGACGTGAGTGTCCGTGACGGATGATTCGTGCTATTTCTAAGGTCCTTAAGAGAATCGGTTAATAAGAATTTCTTAGTGTCTGTAAATATGGAAGGGAATAACAGAGAATGAATTTTTTGCGTATGCGCACTTAAATAAGAATAATGTATGACGGTAGAGTAATGATTCGCCATAATTATTACACAGCACTGGCCTAATAATTATTATCATAAGAATGTCATGAACAGATAAAGAAAAAAATGACAGCTTGTGAAACTCTAGTAAATGTCAATGTGTCAATATTCGGAAATAGTGATGTCTGTGTTTTATGTTAGGCGATTTTACGGTTTAAATGCATGTAGGTCAGCACTAATAATACGAAGACACTTGGTGGCGCTAGTATTATATTATTCCTGATTCTGTGAACTCGTATATAGACAACTAGTCTTGTAGCCGGAAACTTGGCGAGAGCTCATTTTACAGCTTGTACTTAATGCTATTGATTGATATTAAGAAAATATAAGAAAGGTAATATGTCTGTCATGCAGCTACTCATAAAGTAGACCGTATTTCTTTAAAAAGTATGAATGCATGCAACTTTACGAGACTTTGGACGTGATACAGGTCTCGTGTAAGATTCATATTCGTGGTGAAAGGGTCGCTTTGGAACTTTGTCCACACAAAGCGAGGCACCCGCAGTAGCCGGCCTACCTATCTACCCACATATGCATCATGCGGCGGATACAGATCCGAGTTTCTTTACACATACACGTAAAGTACGAAGGCCAGTTTTGTGTATGTGTCGCGAATACATACGGCTTCAATAATCAGCAGGTGAAGCGAACTAAAGCAAGGGGTTATTGCGATTAACTCTTTTATCCCTTCGTTTCCATATCAAAGAGTAATGAACCTTGTTCGTATTGGACAATGTCGATTAGGAACCGTGTGATTATTTCAGAAATAAAACGTTATGAAAATTTTAGTTATACACTTAACACGATAGAAAATAGTACATCAATAAATCAATGGTTAAATGGATTTAAATCTTATATTAAAATTAACATACAGTGAAGTAACGCAAATCATAGAAGCAATGTAACTTGTAAATTTTACTTTCGCGCGTGAATATTTAATTCCTAAAAAATAACACGTTCCGATAAGCATACACAATTTATATAGTGCCTAACCGACGTTATCTTTAATTATAAAAAATTTAAAACTAGGTATAATTAAAAATTGGTCAACGATACTAATTGTTATGTTACGACAAAGGCGAAACTCTGACAGTGAATCGATTACGAGTAAGTAACGAAGGTCAGAAAGTTTGCAAGTGTGAGTATGTATGTATGCAAGTATGCAAGCGAGCTCGGTGCGGCGTCGTCGCTGCTGCACGCCTGCACCGCCGGTTGCAACACCCTCCCCCCTTCGCTCTCGGCTTCTCGCTCGCCGCCGTCTTGCCGCTAGCCTGTCTCACCTCGCGGCCGGCAGCCTTGCGCGACGCGCCGCGCTCTTTCACATTCAAAATTATTCGCAACCATTGCAAAAACTCTCTGTGCAATAAAATATCTTATCATTCGCTGCGGTCACCATTAGTCTTTACACAGAGAGCATCTCTAAAACTTCAGGAACAAATTGTTAGTGTCTTTGAAAGTTTGAATGCACTCCTCGTTGCATGTCCCGCGCGCGTCGTCCCGTGAGAACCCCGACTGGCGGTCACGTTGACGTCGCGCGGTGCCGCCATATCTGTCTCGGCCACCAACTAGCAAAATTAATAGGTAATTATTTTCGTGTACAGTGCCTTAGGTCAAATTTATTGTAAAGTGATTGAGTGTTAAAGTGTTCTTCATCTTCTGGTATCATCTGTGCTCATTCCAATCGGATTCTATTTGGAAATCGAGGCGCGCGCCGGCCGGTTCTTATCGGGTGCAATGCAGTTGCACTTTCAACTTATTGCAGTTTCGCATTCAGTAAAGTTTCATGCGCGGAAAGTTATTAGTGTTTGTATTTTGTTATAGAAGGATTGTAAAAGTGTTTTAAGTGTTTATTCGTTAAAAGTGTTGTGTTTAAAAGTTTTTAAAGAACTCTCAGAGTATATACTCGGTGTTATTTCGGTCATTGACCGCCGGATTTCGCATTTCTGTCATTGTTAGTAGTAGTGTTAAGTTTTCTTGATATTACCGATTTTCATTTTTAGGCTCAAATTTTAGTTTACATCACTAGAAGAATACAATGAGCCGCGCATTCGGTTTTTGAAATTTCACCTTCACCCGGATGGAATGAGGAGTGTACATTCCTATTGTTTCATATTTTCATATGTTTGACTATCATTTGTTTTTTTGTTTTTCGGACGATTAGAGCGTTATCATTTTCTCCCAAAATTAGAAAAATTACAAAATAAGGTAAATATTGTCCTGTTATGTTATGTTTTTGTGAAGTAAAAATGTAATAAGTACTCAATAAATTAAAAATATGATATGGCATGGTTGAGACGCGTGGCTCTCTCGATTGTGATGTATGACATCATCTCTACTGGGCTGTGAGAGCCCCAGAGCACTGTAGGCTGAGAGCCATTTAGCAAAGTTCATTGGGGACTGTTGATAAATAGTGTGTTTCAGCAATTTGTGTAGTGAGTGTAAACAGTTTAAATAATTGTGCAGAATGGCGGAGGGCAATGGAGAAATATCAATTGAAGACGTCCCCGGTAAGGACTCAGACGTTGGCCGAACCCCAGATTACCGCAAGCTTATTGAATATGGCTTGGATCCTAAGGTCAGTTATTATAAACCACTACACTTATTGCATGTGTATAATTGCAAAGAGACATCATAATAATTGGCATCAATTTTTGTGGAAATAAATATTCGCTGGAACCTGTCGACGTTGACCTGAGTCATAATATCCTGATACTTTTCAACAACTGTTTTCAATATTAGTAACACTATGTGATATATTAATAACTGTTTGATAATTCATACACATTGGAATATTGTTTTTTTTTGTAAAATTATTTTATTATTATTTAAAAATATGAATATTTGAGACAACACTCATGTTGTATTTACATGACATTGTCTATGGTAGATGAAAGCTTATATTGATTTACAACTGTAATATTGACCAATTGTTGTTAATTTGCAGTACTATCAATTATATTAAATATTGTAAGTGTCATTGGACACATTAGGCACAAGAAATGTGCAGAATTCTTATAAGATTCCAACTAGAGGATGATACATTCTGATAATCTATTTAGAAAATTGTTTTTGGTGAAGATTATATGTTCACATACTGTGAAAAGTTACTTAGAAATCCCTGTTACAATGGAGTGTAATTGGAATTTAATTACTAATACCACATCCACATAATCTAAGTTATATTTAGGTGTCTTGAAACTTATAATGTTATGTATACTTAAATTAACATTAGCATTATATATATCAAGAAATTATTTAAGATTATTTGTAACAAATTGTAAAGTTTAACCTCTGTAGCATTTTATAATTACTCAAAACAATTTATTAAATATTTTTCTATGAATTATCTCTATTAACATACTAGTTATGTAAAATGATGTGCTTCAAGCACATTATTAATCTATTATATATTGAAGATTGAAAATGGCTAAATAGACTATCCAATGTGGTATAATTTTAAAATTCCCTCATTAAGTATATAAATATTCATTTATTTTAAAACATTTTACTTCTGTGGATAGCCTTATAATGTTGCCTACCTAAAAATACTGACAAATGTGAAGGTTGCAATTTTTCTCACAAAAATATGTACATAATAAATAAATTATCAATGTGTTATTATTATCACAGCTGCAATTATTGTGTATACAGATTTGCAATCTTCTCAGACAGTAGGTACTTTCTCCTTGCATGTGACTGACCTTTAACATACCTTTATCATGCACCTATAACCACTGATTGGACTCAGTGCTGTTGCTATGAAAAATACATTTTTAAATAAACCAAAATATGTGCCTACACCTACTGTGGATAGCTTAGTTAAAGAAACATCAGGTATGACTGTTATCCCTATGTCAGCTCGGGATATGGACGACATTTACGGCCATTTATATTGATGCCGATATTTGGAAAAAGTATATCGGTTTGTGATAATGACGTAATGCTTAAGTGACTACCTGTCATAACCACAAATCTAAATTATATGTTTACTAAAGAATATTACGATGTCCCAACTGCTAATATATTAATTTAGACCAAAATAATAATATATTTACAGTAAATCCTAAAAACATAAAACAATGAAACACATACGTCGAGTTCATCTAGTGTTTGTGGCGAGTTTTACTTATACAGATCTAACACAAACTTCGTATGTTTCATACATAAACATAGATTAAAAATATTACTTGACTATACTGACATGGAACACTCGTAGGTGTTGATGGTCTTATTAGCGATACACAAGACTTATCGAAGCTGCTTGCTTCACCCAAAATTAACTGGCCATCCAAAATACCCTGCAAGTGTACTTTAAATAAATAAATTAAATAATTATTTAATGCACCCATTAAAATTAAAATAATACATATGGAAATGCAACAATTCAAAAAAGTAAATTAAAAATATATTCCGTTATTTATTACAATGTATTGTACAATACATGGCAAAATACGTTGGTTATTTTTGTATCGATTTATGTTATATAGGAGTTAATGCATAATGTCAAAAAATTGGCCGCCTTAATAAGTTTATTTTTGAAACGAACTATATTCGGAGGTCATCTTTATATCTGAATGTTTTTCTACTGTTATGTATCAGCCCGAAAACTAGGATGTCCCTGTGTTTCAGATGGCATGGATACACGCAATTAATATTCATTTTATTTATTTAATAATCTATGCACACATAGAAATATTGTACAGATGAGACATCAAGTACAAAGGAAATATTAATATAATTAATATATACAATTTGATTTTTTTTTCACTCAACATAAGTCATTGTTTGGACTTCGTTTATTCGCGACTGCGCCCTAACTTAACAAAATAATCACTCATGCGTTAAAAAATATAATCCGTCGGAAACATAGACTTGGGTGAATAATTTTTAATTAATAAGCGGTATCTATATACTAATAATAAAATTCTAACTCATCGGTGGCTGTACATGAAATATATATCAGAAAAAATGTTCTTAGGGGCCTTTATTTTTATGAGCAGGAGAACTCAAAACAATAGTTATTAGAATTTTTGTCTGTGCGTTTGTTCCCGCTAATCTGAGAAACGGCTTAACCGATTTTATTCTGGTTTTCACTATTGTATTGCAGTAAGCGTCGCTTAAAACTTTAAGTCTGTTTCATTGCAATCCGTCCATAAATAAAAAAGTTATGAATTAATCCAGAAATATGCAGATTCTTAAGGTAGTTTTTCCGAAGCGAGGGCATTTGCTAGTATATAATAAGTTTGTTCTGACCGACTACAAGTACACAATAAGCCTTACTTTACAGGAAACTCCCAACGGAAACAATCGAGTTATAAGCAATAGGTTTACTTTGTAAGGCCACTATGCTGGTCAGGAATAAGTTATTATTTAAAGTAAGTTTGAAATTAAAATTTTATAAGTCACCCCTCGTTTAGTCGTCAACAAAAATGTTCATATCATAGAGGATTACAAATGTTCAAATTTATAAACTTTTTTCTTTACACACTCATTTTAATAGTAACTTTTGATTTTCAAATAATAAATAAAATACAATTTGGAGTCTGATGGGTCGGACGTCTGATACGCACGTATCTTTGCGATTATTTCATCGATAAATAACTCTTGGAAGGTTGAACATAAAATTTGACAAATGTGTTGTAATAACGAATGAACAAATTAGCAAGAAATTAAATATAGCACAATTCAGATATTCAACATTTCATCAATTCATATCTCACTGAACAAATTACAAACAAGTCCGTCTTCTAACAACATAACAACGATAGTAATTCAACTATTTCAATCGAAGTCGTGTAGATAAGAACGTCTTAACTGATAGTTAACATCAAAGTTGAGAAGTCTATAAACGTGGACTGCACATATACACACACGAAGTGTTTAGTCGTCTCTGGAGTGTGTGGATCTCTGTATCCAAGATAGACAAAGATATTGTTAGTCGTTAGTAACTGACACGGGATACTCTAACTTTAAGTGTAATTTGCGTCTTCAGCCTCCAAATGTAGAAGTAAAGATTGAAGCATGTTGACTTTTTGCGGTCAACACTCGTAGAGTCTACTTATGCTGAAGATGCTCCGTTTCGGAGCGAAACACGTGTTGGTGACGGTATGTATGTTGGTATATACTTTTTTTTTTAAATTATAAATGCACGTTTTCCTTCGTGGGAGGAATGATCTATGCATGTATAGAAGTATATACCATCATACATTGTGCTTGCGGATTGTTGCAAAGTAAATTAATACTAATTTAATGAAGCATGTTGCTTTAAGGCTAAAAGTTTCGGTGGACCCGCTCCAGATAAGCCCGCACTTCCACATACACAAAATTCGAAGAAAAAATGAAAAACTCTAAGGGAGCCACAAGTATACGCAGTGTACCTAGATTGAACGGAATTTCTATTCTAACTGAGGCAATAAGAAATATTAAATTAATTAGTCCTTTATAATAAAAAAATCCCTAAAAAATACACCGAACTCGTTATCTGAGGATAAATCATTGTAATATTATTTACATTTATTAAACTCTATGAAACATAAAATACTTTTATAAAACATAAGTAATAAATACATAAAAATATAAAATTAAAAATTGGTAGAATATTAAAAAGTTAAAAATGTATGTAAGCAAGTCAAATTATTTGTAAAATCCAAGCATATATATCTTCAAAGAATTAAGTGAATTAGAGATAAAACACCTGGGGTTGTCACATATCATAAGCTATTGCTAATAAGTTAGTACTAATATAGATTGATTCGTTGTGATTGAGATTAACTTGAAAGAAAATAGGAGGAAACTTTTGCACTCCCAATTTTCCTTGTGGTTAATAAGCAATTTATGGCTCTGCATTATTAGTCAGTAAGCGCTTGCAGGATGACTCTAGGAACAAATAAGCACCTAGAACTTTTCGCTGTACCATAAAGGCACTCTTGTCGTATCAGATATGCGCGGAAAATGAGCATCTTTATAGTTTTGAGCCTTATGCAAGCGGAGCTTGAAGTTGTTTTACGTCGGTCTGACGTGCTGACAATGTTTGTATGAATCTTGGAGCTAACAACGCTAGATGCAAGCTATCCTTTGAGATGTGTTTGAATAGTCTTAGACCACTCTCGCATCAAAACAGTCTGTCAGAACGAACGTACACAGTATGAAGGGGTTGAATGCGTTGGAATATTGTTGAGGAATCTGGCAATTAATAATTTTTTCAGTTAAGTTTTAAAATCTATACGTATCTACACTTCTATGAACTGACAATTTGAGAAATATATTTCAAGCAGAGTAATAAATACTAACAATTTGCACATATTATGTGACTTGTCCGACATCACTATTAATATAATCTATTATACACCAAAAATAATAAGCAAAACAAAAAAGCAAACACTTAAAATCTTCTTAGGTTTCTTGGACATAGGTTTCTTCAAGTGTGAAAAAAGCTTATGTCCATAGGTGATAGTGACCACTTATTATCAGGGAGCATGTTTGATTTATCATTTAACCCCTTGGACTATAAAAGATTAATAATATTGTTCTATAGCAGAAATGGTTTTGGTATCCAAAAACTCTTTAACATAACTAAAATACAGAATGAATTTACGGTAATATGTAAAGTGGGTACTTATATGTTCAGCTAATGCGATGAAGGATGATCTCTTTGTTTCATGAAAAAACCGCGAGAAACATCAACGCAACGTATTTATTACGACTTTACTAAGTTCACTGCATGCGTATAAAGTACAGGGAACCCTTTGCACGCACGAAGTCTGTTCGGTGTCGCTTGCGACTATGTTTTGCGGTCCCGGACCCGCCAGGTATCATTCGATTTCGTTGGCACAGTTGTAAAATCACAATTGTTTCGTGTAGTTTTCGATTTCATTACTCTGGTGTTTCGACTCGATACGTTATTGCTAAGGATCGGTGGCTCACAAGGTAACTCGTCGAGTTGCCGCTCGAACTCTGCGCGTTCACGCGATTTTGAGTGTTGTACACGCCTCCCGTCTCATTGTGTACGTTAAAAAATGGCGTGCGCAATTTGGCAGATGGTACATTAAGCTCAGGGTCCGCGACAACTCGCGGTAACTGGTCCGACAGTCTGGTGACCTTTTGTAATCTGTTATACGATGAGTGCGAATAAGAGGTATATTTATTATTTTTGTTACAAAGCAGTTATTCTTGTCTTGTCGGTAGGTGCAACAATTTAAACCGAATATGTCAAATGTACTCAGTTATTTTAAGACCTTAAGTATTGCTCTTTCTTAGTTTAACGTCTCTAGCTACGTCTTTATTGTCTCCGACGAACAATTAAAATTAAAAACAGTGTATGAAATAAAATTACAAATGATGTTGTAAGCATATTGGTGCAAGTAATTTTTAATTAGTTGCATTGCTTCAGGTTATTTCATAGAAATATCCCTAAGTTAAATTAAAATATTCACTGGAATTAATTTAACTATTTTTAATTTCCAGGTAGCTACCAAGCTCGATGATATTTACAAGACTGGAAAGCTAGCGCATGCAGAACTGGATGAGCGTGCGCTAGATGCCTTAAAAGAATTTCCATCCGACGGTGCTTTAAGTGTTCTTGGACAATTTTTAGATTCAAATCTCGAGCATGTATCTAATAAAAGTGCTTATTTATGTGGAGTCATGAAGACCTATAGGTGAGTAAGGTGCACTTGTTTTTTTTATACCCGGCAACCGAATCAAAATATTGGATGATGGCCAAAGCACCCGTTATGTATCTGGGTCATCTTGAAAAATTGATTTGACACTTAATATCCGCGTTGCGGACTGCGGCAGGCGCAAGCGATGATGATATGTGCAGTGGTGCCATCTAGCCTAACGGACGGTAATCTCCCCGATAAAGCACAAGAACTTAAAGACCACCCCGTCCCATTCGTTTTTTTCCGCAGAAAATCATTTTATCTAGGCCCGGCCCTTGTAGCATCTCAGAAATGTAGGTCGACTTATCTCTCGAGAGCTTGTCTGTGCTATCGTCAAAGGGTGACATTTCTGCGCCACTACAAGAGCCGAGATTGCTGAGAAACGTGTGTATAACGGTCAAGCATACGTCAGTGAGAAGGTTGTGGTATGAATTTTTTAAAAGGTGGGAGTTTCTTTAGTTCTCGTGCAAGGTGTTTAGATGTTTGTCGACAATTTGACGCTGCAACTCGGATTAGATAGCGAGTGGTCATTATCCTCTGTGTGACGCACCGTTCTGAGGATCTTATCATTATGCAGTACGTTACCTCCGTTGTAATGTAACTCTTTGTCCTTTTAAATTGTACGGTGTTTCCTTGTAGATTTTCTGTTGGTTGTTACTGGTAATATGAACATGGAATGTAATGCTTTATGTTGGCGTGAACCCCACACAACGTTGTACCCACAGTATCCAAAGTGTATCTCAAAGAGAACAGGTAGGATCTCATTATATTCTGTTGCCAGGGAAACTTTTTTTCGGAAATGTTTAGGCAACTGAATATTTGAAACGTGTTACTCTCCATCCGGCAAGTGCATATTACTGTACTGTATATTATATACTCGTACATCTGACGCATTCAATGCGGTTCGCGTTTGGTGGGCACATAATCTGTGAAGATTTAATCGTTTGCAACTCATGTTTCTGTCCAACGAGATGGTTTTGATTGTATTCGGAAGTTGACATGAAAGCCATATTCCATCTTAATTTGTCATGCAGGTCCTGGATTAAGGGCATGTCTGTTACTATTTAAACTATTAGAATAAATGGCAGTGCCCTATCACGATGATGTGTATTTATATCTTATGATTAAAAAAAACCTTGCCCATATCATTACAGAAATATTAGGTCATCGAATAGTGTTTTTTTTTAAGCAAAAATGGTACTTATGCTATTATGTTTACAAAATGCAAATTAAAAATTTCCTAAATTCGCATATAATCCCGGTTTCGTTGAAACACATCCAACATCGGAACAATTCTGCATAGGGTTAGGAAAAATTGCCATCCCGTATGGCGGATGTTTCGTCAGTCTTTAATAGACCGCGAGTGGACATAGACTTTCCTTGATTAACAGTTTTAGTTGAACCGTATTAAGTGCTTCCTGTTGTGGTCTGCATATTTTATGTCGACTGCAATGTATTGATAGACATGAAGATATTATTGTTATTCCCTTAGATACCATACAATTGGTGATGATTACAATTAATCGATCACATGTATTAACTGTCCGTGAAATTCCAAGAAGCTTTGGGAAAATTTTTAGGAGTAACAACTTATGTTACTTTTGATATTCTTTATTTATTTATAATATTGATAACCTATTTGGGTTTGGTCACAGATATGTATGGACTTGAAAGTACCAAGCTAACTCCAGACTTCACCCAATATAGCATGTTGATCTGATGTTTGCAGGCAGAAAAGCCGGGCGGGCACACAGGGAGCGCCCGCGCTGGCCGCCGCTGTCCCGGTCAAGGGGCCCGACGAGGACAAGATCAAACAGATCCTCGCGCGGACCGGCTATACGTTAGATGTTACTACAGGTGAGCAATATATTTCATGTTAATAGCCGATTCACGTGGAGATGGACCGTGTTATTGTAATTGATCATAGCTGTCTTATAAGAAATAAATATACATTAAATGAAACACGCAAGAGCGGTTGGATCATGGAGAGTAGTGCCAAGTTTAAAAAACCCTATAATCACAGTGCCGTCGGGATGGAAGAAGTCTCTTAGACCCAAAAATTACCTGGAACAATGAATTGCTGATCACTGGACGCTAATCATAAAAAAATTGTCAGAATTGAAATAGGTTCGCTTCGATGCCCGTGGTGGAGGTTGACGAAAAGATGCTGACATACAGCATGCTAAACCAGAGAGAATGGAGGTGATAGTGATCAGTTAAAAAGTCCGTAGGCTGGCGTCGGTGGTAACACAGGTGACCAACTCCATTTCGCGTTGCTGGATTCGACAATTTTTTTTTTTCAATACGAATTTTTACTGATTACTAAATCATTGATTAACAAATTATATTATTAGACAAGACAAAAATGTAAACGTATTTGTAAATTATAATGATTATTTCTTTCCTATATGAATCCATGCAAATGGTATGTGATTGTCTATGGTTCGTAATGAATCAGTCCTTTCATATGTCATTAAATTCGATTTATCTCTCTCATACAGATTTGTTACTTATTGTATACGATTGGTAGTCTCTTAGCTAGTTTATTACATTTAAAACGTGATCCAATGTAACTTTTAGCCGTGCAGCAAATGAATCCTGCCACTTTTAAAGTTTAATGTGTGAAGATGTTGGGTCTAGCAACGCGATATACATATTATATGTAAAATCTGGTACTCACGATTGCACATCCCATTGACAAATGCAATTTGGAGCAAAACAAAAAAGCATCCGTTTTTACAAAAAAATATGTTTCTAAATAGTAGAGTGGTGACTATGGCACTTAACAGAGTAAATAGATAAACATTTAACAAACACCTTTATCTGTGTTTTATGTGTGTCTCTAACTTGTTTTTACAGCGTTTGTTGTAAAATGTTTAACACGTGAATGTAAAACGTTGCAGGCCAACGCAAATACGGGGGTCCGCCGCCGGGCTGGGAGGGGGGCACGCCCGGCGCCGGCTGCGAGGTGTTCTGCGGCAAGATCCCCAAGGATATGTACGAGGATGAACTGATCCCCCTCTTCGAGCGATGTGGGACCATCTGGGACCTACGCCTTATGATGGACCCCATGACTGGCACCAACAGGGGATACGCTTTCGTCACGTTCACTACGCGCGACGCGACCCAGCGCGCCGTGCAAGAGGTAACAACAAGTCCCGTCCCGTCCCGTCCCGTCTCTTCTTAAAGTGCTGCCTCTGTCCGAACTTCTTTCTAAATGTGCCCTGTAATACATAGTCGATGTTGTGACCTTTTTTTCTCTCCACTTTTGTCTTATTTTTTGGTCAACGTAATGAATTTGGTTACCGCTTTGCGTTTACGAGGTCCCCCCGAAAATTGCCGACGCGCTGAATCATTTCGCTAAGCGCAGTGTAGTTTAAGCGTTCATGGTCTGTATTTAGTCATTGTAAAGATTTGTCCAAAATTAACGGTGACGACCGCGTTAAATGTTTAGAAATAAGTTCGCGCATTGGATTAGAAATGGGTGTTGTTGTTTGTTTGGAGAGTGGTAAATATCTGTGCAGTCGTGTGTTAAGTCACCTCGTGAACACCACGTTTCAGTGTTAACGAAAGGGTTTGGAGCAATTCTAAACGTACACGTATTAATAGGGTCACCAAATCTTACCACCCTCTTAAACAATTTTAGCAACGGTATACGACGTGATAGTGTTGCTAAATGAATGTGGCAAAGATTGATGCCGACTATCGTATAAACACGGACACGTTGGTTTAATCGCTTGTCAAAAGTTTGACGTGCGACACGACACGTTAACCGTGAGGGGAAAGGCACTAGGGCAGTCAGTTACCTTACCGCTGAATCACTCGAAGCGAATATACGATACCCACTTTTTCATACTTTTACGTCCGTGCTGCTGAATTCACGTTCGAATACTTCGGCTTCGTTGTAGTTGCACCTACTTCTCTATCCTTCGTTGCCGTCTCGACGAACAAGGCAGTGGCAAACGTTAAGGGTCGACGGTCGCCACCAGTCTTTGCGCACACGATGGATGTTGTCGAGCACATCTACGAACGCAACATTTCCAGCACAGCGTATATGCGAACGAACATACCTCTACCGTTGTACTGTCGATTGGTTTCACCAAATTGTGTCCGTTCGTGTAAAATTGAACATTACATCTAGTTGTGTGATTGGTGCCATTATAAAATTTGATACAAAATTCTAATTTGACGTCTACTTTCCAGGTGACTCGCCGACTGTTATAAGTATAATCCCTTGAAAGATTCAGAATCACAGCACGTTAGCTGCTAACAGTTTGGGCATTTCGCCTCGTGTACATTGTCTTCCTTTCGGGCGGAATCATCACGGTTCATTGTCATCGAGCTGAACTATTTTGTTACTTTAGATTTGAGTTCGAAACATTCAAGAATCTTATGAGCATGATGATTTGAGCCTCGTCGAAGTCCTCAAACTGTGGCGTCACTTGCAAAATTACTCTCTTGCATATCATCCACTGGTAGTTTTGCAAGTCCCAATGGTTTGCCTGTCGAATTATATTCACAGTCACGTTTGGGAGATTTAAATTTAAGCTTTATCATTTAAAAGCATGATATTAATATTTCACCGACGGTCATCCCTTTTGCATTAGTGCGTCGTAACTTTTGAATGTACATCACGACAGTTAAAACTTAACTTTTGTATGTGAATATGACTTCTTGAATCGGAACGCTCGCCCTGATGCACTGGGGTCCCTAATATTTACATATATATTATCACTGATTTGTGTAAATGTGCAAATATAACACCTTGAAACTGATCTAGCCTCGCTTGTCCTGAGATATCATCCCGTTCTTACTTTTGCACCTCGTTCAGTTTTAAGTTGCTTTAATTTTTTTTTTTTGTTACCATCACACTTGTATTCGCTTCTTTTTATTTTCACTTCATCAAACGGTCCACTTACAGGGTTAACTCTTAATTGGCTTCAAAAAAAGTTCTCCAACTGAGAATCGAATATATCTCAGGCTCTCCTCTTTGCTCCGTAAACACTTTCGGCTTATCATCCAAAGTAAAGTTAACTCATCTCGATTGGCTCTAACCGACATCACGCTGACATCGGCTCCGGACGACCCGACGACGACGACCGCTCGCCCGACTCGGACCGATTCCAAAATTACACCTTTTCAAAATTTTTCCCTTGTTATTTTTCCCACAGCTCGATAATCACGAAATAAAACCAGGGAAGACTCTGAGAATTAAGATTAGCGTACCGAATCTGCGACTTTTCGTCGGCAACATTCCCAAGTCTAAAGGCAAAGAGGAGATACTGGAAGAGTTTGGTAAATTAACAGGTAAAGTGTCAATCGAATGAATTAAGGAGTTTAGAGTTGTTGGGTTGAGTGCGGTGGGCTTGGTGTGGACCGCTGAGGGTGCCCCGCTTGCGTCCCGCTTGTCCGCGTCCCGTCCCGCTCCCGCCCCGCCGCGCCCCGCTCCGCCTTTCCGCCCCGACCCGCCCCGCCCGCGCACCCGCCCGCGCCCGCGCGGCCGTCGGGCAGCGTCCGGCCGCCGGCTATCCTTCCTCGAATTGTTCTTGCAGCTGAATGATTATGAAATTCGAAAGGGGAAAAAGATTGGCGTTACGGTTTCCTTTAACAATCACCGTTTATTCGTGGGGAATATCCCTAAGAATCGAGATCGGGACGATTTGTTTGAGGAGTTTACTAAGCACGCACGTAAGTCCTTGTCGAATTCATAATAAGTGCTATTCAGTCCTACGGCGGCGCGGGCCGCGGGCCGCGCGCAGCTCTCGGGCCGAGCGGCCCGCGCCGCAGTAGCTCAGACTATGTGTTAACCTACGATTGGCCTCCGCCTCGAGAATGCTCACTGGTTATGACTGGAGGATCTTGCTATCGTTCTCTAGTATTAGAACTCTTCAGTGCCGTATATGTTCTCCTGGAATATCGTTTGATTTGCTTCATATTTGTAGCGTTGAGGAATGAATTTTAAGCGAAGGGTTGAAGGGAAGCTTTTTACCGTAAATACCGTACGCACGGAGCCGTCGCCCGCGACTCTATTGTTGTTGTATGATTGCAGCCGGACTCGTAGAAGTAATAATATATAGTTCGCCCGATGACAAGAAGAAAAATAGAGGATTTTGTTTTTTGGAATACGAGTCTCACAAGGCGGCGTCGTTGGCTAAGCGCAGACTGGGCACCGGTAGGATAAAGGTGAGCGTCCACCCGTGCGTTGTTTGTTGACGTTCGTACGAACACGACAACGTGATTAAGATGCTTCTGCTTGTGTAGGTATGGGGCTGTGATATAATAGTGGACTGGGCGGATCCTCAAGAAGAACCCGACGAGCAAACTATGAGTAAAGTGAGTACTTATATAGTGATAAACAGAAGTTGGGTATGACATATATATTTTTTCTCGATCACACAAACACACATTCAAAACACGGCTTTTAAAAATACCTAACTTTAGATTCGCTACAGGAAGGATTTCTATATATTTTGTTATAGAAATTATTTTTAACATAATAAAGATATATTTGTTAAATATTTCTGTTATTGAAGCGTTAGCCAGCAGATGTTGCGAGAATTGCGCAAGTGCACATTAAACGCACTCGGATGAGCACCTTGTTGTTTGGTTTTCTGTCGCAACAATCTGCTACTTGGCGCGCGTCCGCGTGTTAAACTTATGACACTGTTCGCCAGGTGAAAGTGTTATATGTTAGAAACCTGACGCAAGAGATAACCGAGGAATCGCTGAAGGAAGAATTCGAACGTTTCGGCACCGTGGAGCGAGTCAAGAAGATAAAGGATTACGCATTCGTCCATTTTGAAGACCGGGATTGTGCTGTTAAGGTAATGTTTATTTACTCTCATGGACATCTAAGAACTTGAACATCTTGCCACACTCAAATAGCCTTGGTTATGTCTGTCCATCCTATGTCTAAGTGTATATATTGTTACTGGCTGACAAATACAGCCCCGTGCAGTGACCATACCCGTGGTACAAGTCGGCAGGATGCTTGGAGCCGTTTGTTTTGAGACAAAAACCAAAGTAGCAAAAAACTACATTTGTAAAACAATCTCGAATCATTATATCATATTTTGCAGCTATTACTTATTGATCAAATTGAATGATCTGGCTGTTTTAAATTACATACTAAGGTTCGAAGATAGTCTGCTTCTAGAATTAAATCAGCTTAATGGACGTACATCGTGAGGAAACCTGCACGGACACATCTGCGAGTTCTCCATAATGTTCTCTAAGATGTGTGCAGTCTGCCGATCCGCACTTGGCCAGGGAGGCGGAATATGGCCTTAACTCCTGAAATTGTGAGATCCGAGCTCTGCAGTGGGACAATGCGGGTTGTAATGATGATGAATGGATGGACGTATTATCGTTTTGGATATTATAAAGTTGTAAATAAATACGTTGCCTTGGGAAAGATATTTTATCATGAATCGTTGCCATGGTGGTCCAATGTTGCCCATACCGTCTGACTTAATTTTTTTCCTTTTTGTTTTCTCCTAATATTAGGAGCAGAAGGGGTGAACTTAAGTACCTACTAGCATTCTGTATCAGCTCACCCGGTGCCGCGGGGCAAAGTGCGATGTAGACGTGCGCTGGTGATTTTTAATTATGCGATCCGTACTTTGTCTATCTACGGTAGTTATAAACGTGTGGTGCTACCAGAAGTTACCATCGAATGATTCTTACTTTATTCATCCTAAGAGATATAAAGTGGCACGAAACCCGAACATCCCTAAAAATAGTTCGCACACTATCCGGAGTCTGTTCATGGTGTCGTGTCCTGGTCAAATCGTCCCGTCTTAATTCACCTTGAATGAGTAAAATGTGTGTAAATTATGTGTTCAGGCGATGCAAGAGTTGGACGGGAAGGAGGTTGGGGGCGCGCGGCTCGAGGTGTCGCTGGCGAAGCCACCCTCCGACAAGAAGAAGAAGGAAGAAATACTGCGGGCGCGCGAGCGTCGCATGACGCAGATGATCTACGGCCGCGGCGGGTGAGTCACGTGACACGTCCCACGTCTGCAGCTCGTCCGTGTGTGAGGCGGTTGACGCGACGATGCGAGGGGCTCGGCTCTTTAACCCTAGAACCCCACCTATTATTAAAGTAGACTTTTCCTACCCTGGGTCCTGGAGCACCCATATATTAAATTCGAGATAATTGTATAAATAAAAGTTGAAGAGGATTTTAACTTGATCCTCACCTAGGATGGGTATTTTGCACTAGTTGCAAAAAGTTTTACTTTTGCGGTGTTTTGAGTATGGACATAACCTGTATCGCCCCTTGTTTTGAAACGGGAGGGGCTATCGGTCCTTGCATATCCATTTGTTTTAAAATTCCACATCATTTGACGGACATTGCCATGTAAAGTAGGAAGAATTTTTCCGTTGTTCTAGCCACGGTTTTATAATTGCAGGGCTAATGATTTTAAGTAAAATCTTCTGTTGAGTATATTTTATTTATTTTAAGTAAATCTAAACTTCGTTGTGTGGAGAATAAATTTACTATCTTCTTTTTACTACTTTTAGGAGGACAATATGATAGTGAAGTTAAAGGTCCACTAAAAGCAAACATTGCACATTTATCGTCAGATTTGAACTTCTCTTTGAATAACGGCGGTATTTGTTCTTTATTCTGTCTTAGGGTTCCTACAACAGTTATATTTTTATCTTGCAAAAGAGCAGTGACTGCCGGTGTAGATGTAAACAAAAACACCTTCTAATTAAAATGAATAAATAATTAAAAGCAATTATCACAATAAACCTTAAAACTACCTTTTTTACCTTCTTATTCCTGGCCGATAATGCATCACTTATACCTTTAGTCTTGCTGCTGTCCGTGGGCGGCGGTGACCACTTACCATCAGGTGGCTCGTCTGCTCGTATGTCGGCTGTTACAAATTAAACAAGCGAAACAATTGTTTCCGTTATAACCGATTTTACTATCCGAGGTGCTAGAGCACTCTGCACTAACTATTCACATTACTTACCGGTACGGTAGCTACTTAACAACTAGCACAAAATTGTGGACGCAAATAGATAAGAGAATAGAAAAAAATATATATATTGTGTTGCCAAAAGTTTAAAAAATATTTACAATCAAAGTTGCCACAGGTCGATACCGGCACCTTGGGGAGGGTTCTGGGGTTAAGGTGTTTTGAAAACACTCGACACGTTTTAAACGTCCCACGACTAGACTATTTTCTTGAGTCTAGTATTGTAAGACTGAAAATAAATTTGACTGGAAATCTTTAAATTATAAGCCTTAAAAACCAAGTATATATTTCTAAAGGACTTGTTGTGTGATGTCTGCGCAACACTAAGGGATACTGATAGTCATGATAATGGAAAAAAAATGCAAGTAAGATTTTATAACTATGTAATTAGAGGGTTAAAAAGAATCCATTTTGTCTTACAAGCTTGAGTCGTGTGTCGACTTAGGCGCGAACCGTTTTAAAATCAGCTCTGGTGTTTGAGTCTTTTAATATGACGACGGAGTCCTATACAAAAAAAAACACGCATTACTGACGTGCGCTCATTTATCTATGAAACAAGTCGAGTACAAAAATTTGTTGTCACCTAGGCGACTTGAGAACACGTGTAGAAAAAAACGTGTAGAAAAAAAATTCTCGAAGCTGTGTATGAAGAATTTTAACATTTTAACTGTTGTGGATATCTTTATTTCAATGATTTTATTAAAAAATATTTGTATTTGACCTTTCGCGGTTATGTTACCAAATAAATAATAAAGTTATGTAGGTCTGCTATAAATAGCAATGTAACATGGAGTCCGACTACACATACGACACGCGCCAATTGCAAGCGATGGAATCGAGCGCAGGTAGTTGGGGTGCAGTGCGTCAGGCGGGATGCGGTGTTTTTTTTCTCTCCGACCCCACCCAGTGTGACGTCAGCACAGGCTAGTGCCGTTCGTAGCAGTGTTGCAACTCTCACGCTTACATTTATCGCGTCGAGGAGTGCCAGAAAAAAAAGCGGACGTTCCATCGCCCATTGCGTTGGGAGGTGTATATTAGAAATAATATAAAGATTTTAAAATGATATAAAATATTTATAGATTACTAATGCAGTGCAGTTAGTGGCAAAACTGAAAACGTTTGTTGAATCGCCGCTACACTACACGTGACAGCCAAACTGACGAATGTTTCTCCAGTTGTGTATGTAATTGGAAAGCGGGTGGGTCTTTAGGTCTACAATGATGACGTGTCTGTAATGTCAGATTTGATTGGTGCAGCTGCTCGCCCGTGCACGGCGCGCTGCGCGGCCGCACGCCGCAGCCGCCGCCGCGCCCGCCGCAGGCCAGAGGGGACTACGGTCAGTGAATGTACACACACACTTACACCCACACGTGGACGGAGAGCACCTCACGTACACACTGCACGCACACTACAGTTACACGTCAGGATACACGGACACGCGTACGCACATCTAACTTCACGCACCGGCACGTATACGACGACAGGACGCGAACTTATTCGAATTCACGCACACGTGTGTACGCAATGAGATCGACGTTGACGCGATTGGCCCTTTATATACGAACTTGTGCCGTCATTTGTGGTATGTTAAAGATTGTGTGAATTTTGGTCGTATGAATGAGAAACATTTCCGACGCAGTTCACTCGCTGACTATGTGATATGTTCATGCAAGAACATTGTATAATTTGTTAACACAATTAGTTCAAGTGCGATTGTGATAGTTTAAAATTTGTTATATTATTATATGGAGTATATATTCTATTCGTTCACGTGATCTCGATCTCCAATGTTAATAATCAAAGCTACGATGGGCTCACGTAGTAAAAAATGACATATGGTAATTGCAAAGTTGCATTGTAATATATTGGCATGCCACATAGACGTAAGGTAAAGCACTTGACTTTGGACATGGCACGGACCTTTGACAGATTTTAGACTTAGTACAGACGTCAGACAAATAACTGATCTTGGACAGCTTTCGGACGTGTTACAGACGTTGGACACAGCACAAACACTGGACACCGATACACACATTGGACACAGCACTCACACTGGACATATATTTGTGATGGTATAAAGTGTACACGGTGTGGACCGCGCGCACACGCAAACTTTGCTACTGATCCCCTACTAACAACGTGCTGCGACTGCACGCTAAGTGTTTGTATTGATTTTGATTTACCCTGTAAATATTGAACAAAACACGAGGGTGCCGTCGCAGCCACCGATACATGTGTCATTAACGCTATGTTCTAGGCTAGATATTAACAAGAGCTAGGATTAGGACCCTGCATGGTTTCGGACTAAAGATTCTATAAATGGAAGCGAAAAGATCAATGTAAATTGAATTCAACGAATACCCGTATGTAACAATAATGATTAAAAGTTAACAACCTACTGCATGCACCAATTTTGGAAACTAAAACTCATGATTCATTGATCCCGCAGCCGCAGCAGGTACCAGCTACGGTTTCCGATCTCATCGCCCTGTCTCCGCGCTTTGTGTAGGTTTCGGTGGTGGAATGTGTCAGAGCTGTTAAAACCTCCACATAGGCAAAACGTTGTCGCGTCGTTTGGCTACCGAGTATGTAAAGGAGTCGATGGCAGGATAGGAGATTGGAGGATGCATGCGTTTTTCGTGTGTCGATATTGACTACGCTTAAGTTTCGTCGAGGTGTGTGAGTGAGCTCTATGGGAGGGGCGTCCCCGCGTCCGGTGCGCCCGTTTCCGGACGGACGTTTCGAGCGCGCGGCTCGCCCGCCGCCTACGGTAGCTTGTAAGTTAGAGTTAGTTTAGCTTAGCCTCTAAAAGGCCTGTGTTGTGTGTTTATAGATTATGATTACGACTATTACGGGTACGGGGATTACCGAGGTGGCTACAATGAGCCATTTTATCGGTACGATGAGTTCTATTTTGATTACGCGGGGCCACCGCAACCGTCCGCCGTCCGCCAGCCCCCGAACAGAGCGCAACCGGTGGGTCCCACACACACTAACTAATGTTATCATATTATTTTACTAGTCACTAGACGCTGTACTCATCATTACTTTTCGGTTTTTTGAGTTGCCAAATTTATTTTTTCATCTTTCTATTTTTACATCTCTTTTGTTTTTTTTTTTTTTGGTTGATTCCCATCCTAGAATGGAGTCAGTGACTCGGTAAATACGGTAGTGTGTAGGCCTGACGGTGGTGATCGATAGCGGCGGCGGCGGCGTCGCGTGCGGCCGCGCGCATATACGTATCGTCCCGCTCCCGTACTGTTCCCTCGCCGGACAAGTTGACCCGGTTGTGCAGAAACGTTACCGTACTATTTAATACATTTCATTTACTACTCAACCTACCGAAACTGAACATAATTGACATGATCATGATTCATTGATTGCCTTTTATGCTGTGAATGAATTTTCATATTAATATTTCAATTGAATTGGGCCATGAGTTTTAGTAGTCGGTAGTCGGGATATTTAAACTTTTAAGTTTGTTCTAGTGAATTGTTGTAATATGAAGATAAACAAATGCAAGTGTTTTGCGCGTAACATCGCGCAAGGGGCTTATTTTGAAATGATAATTTGCCGTGGTAACGTTACTGTAAGATATTTTTAAATTTGCATTTGCATCGTTCAGTTCAATACCCAGTCGAAGCCGAAAACGTTTTTGCACACGCGGGCGCATTTGACGTGTAGATAACCGAAAGACGATACGATATATGAGTGCGGCGTGGTAGAGGCGCGACGCCGGCTCGGGCCGTGGCCGGGGTGGCGGCGGCCGATCGCACCATCAGGTCTGCACAGCTGACGCCACTCCGACTAACGTGCCCGTCTCACCTCCCCCCCCCCCCCCCCCCCCTCCCCCCCCCCTCCCCCCCCCCTCCCCCCCCTTGTTTCCAGCTGTCATTTCACGTTTGCTTCGCTTAAAGTCATCGCTTGCCACCCATTATCCCCCATGTAGCGCCCCGCTTCGCTAACCACTAACCTGTAACACGCTTGGAGCTTTACCCCCACCCCTTCCATCCATCCGCACACCCTTGCGCCTTTGTCACGTGAGATGCTGTGTCGCGTGCTTCGGAAAGTAATCTTGTTTGTATTTCTCGCTGTTGTAACGACGTAGAGAATATGTTAAGAAGATTTACTGACCCGCTTGGTAAATGCCTCACTCAGGACGACGAGCTCGCTCTCGGGCCCAGCTCGCTTTACTACGATGTAACCGGAGGCATTCAGGTACCGAACCGATATGTTTAACGCATCGTGTACGTGTATTGTGTACCTTGTCTATAGTCGCTGTTGTCGGATGTTAACGAGCGATGTGCTCGACGTGAGATTTCTTGTTTGACGTATTCTGTATAAAACTAGTCGCCAAGACGTAACATGTTTCATCTGTTGACCGCTAGGGGCGCTGGTCATGTTTTTATACAGAGTAAGTCTTTAACGCTACAACGAAATATAAAATTAATAACCTATATTTGTAGTTGAATATTTGCTAAATATATATAATTTTAACACGGTCGGTTTGGTTTGTATTTTTGTTTTGTTGCTTATTCGTATATGAATCTTATTCGACTATACATATAGGGTGGCATTTAATAAGAAAACTCACATTGAGCACACGATACGTATCCTGAT
>DWPT01000528.1:0-23482 GCA_018251895.1 Agathymus mariae mariae
GTCTCGGAAGAAGAAGCGGCAAGAAACTCCCGAGGAGTTTTTTTCCTACTCACAGTTACAGAACGCACTTATGGCTAAGAACGCCTTGACGTGAGCCTTAAATTTGCAATATGGCATTTTTGTTAATCGTAATGGAATTCTATTATAAATATTCACTCATTTACCCATGAAACAGCCACCAGTTTTGCTTTATCTGATATTTAGAACAATCAGTTTAGCCTTATAAGTATTAATATTGTGAATATTACTCTTCCTAAGAAAGCTATCAGAGTATTTTTTAACGTGCATAATATTATCTAAAATATATTGAGATGCTACAGTTAAAATATCGATTTCCTTAAACAGATCTCTGAGGGAATTCCCAGGCCCAAGGTTGTAAATGGCGCGTACTGCTCTTTTCTATAATACAAAAATCGACTTAATATCGGCAGCTGGTCCCTACAGCAACAGACCATACGACAGCACACTGTGAAAGTAGCTAAAATAAACTAATCTCGCTGTTTCTACGTCCGTTAAGAGCCTCACTTTCTTAACATAAGGGCCATCATCATCATTTCAGCCGGACAACGCCGACTGCTGGGCATAGGCCTCCCCCAAGGATCTCCACATCGGTCCTGCGCTTATAATAACGATAAATAATACAAACATTATCTCCAGCTGTTTATTAAGAACATCGTATAGAACAATGCATCTTTCTACAATATTGATAAAACTCTGTTACAAATACGAAAAACAAAATAGTGCTGTGCAACAACAAAAAATAAAACACCTAACATTTTACACACGCAAGAGAAAATGTCGACGACTGTTACAAACAAGGTTGTTGTGGCGTTACATCAAATAATTCGAACACAATTTGCCGAACTATTATAAGACAAAGTATACACAGATGATGTCTACATATCACACCGGTCAGTTGCAAATATATATACACTGTTATGAGATTAATACATGAAATCAGAACCATTAGTACGTATATGCTACGTGTGCTGTCTAGATTAAAATAAATTCACCACACATGAATAACATATCCTTCACTCTCACATGCAAAAATAATTACTATCAGTTTTGTGGAATATAGGTAGCAGTAAGTTTTGTTGATTTGTGAACCGATATCTATAGACGATACAGCGTAGTCGGGTCTATGATTCTAGTCGGATATATCGGTTAGGTCTGTCGACTGTCAACCGATTTATCATTTGTAATCGGGACGAATTATCTATGATAATAGACTTATATGAGGGTTACTATCTGCCGTAGTCGGTTCTATCGATCATGGCTGACTCTTCATATAGTTTCTGCCTCTTTCTACAAAACTGACGTGACTTGCTCGACACGTGTCGAACACGAACGTATGGACACTTTGGTAGTTTACAATTACACATTAAATAATTATAATTAGTCCCCGAATTATTGCATCAATTGAACATTACATACTATGCACTCACAAGCTATATTTGCGGGTTGAACTCAATAAATTATCACTCACATTGTAAGTACCGAAGTATGTAGCGAGGTATATTAAATTAGGTGTTGCCAGATATTTTTAATGGAAATGAATTATAAATGAGTTTTATTTTTTACAATCTTGATGGTATAATTCAGTTACAAACTTAATTATAGATAACACGAAACAGCAATAGGATTTAGGATAAAATCTTAACCAGAATGTTGAATAATTAAATAAAGTCATGTATAAATAAAAAAAAGTTTTAGATAGTACAAACAATTACCGTTGCATCCCATACAAACAATCAAATCACAATCGAAAAAAAATTTGGTACCTCTTAACGATAAAATAAATGATAACTTGTTTATACTAGGATTTATGTGTAATCAACCTAATTACAATGACAAAATGATGTCCCATGTAAATGTAACGGCCAATATAAATGTAATTAGTGCTAAATCTGGCTTCGAAACCCAACATTATAATCAAATTGTAATCTCGAGCAGAACATATTTTTTTAGCTGGTTAAGATATATCAAAAACACATATTTTGCATTATGAAATATAAATATTATCGTGAATATTTCGTTAAGTATCAGCAAAACGATGTGTTGTTAACTTATTGTAAATATTGAAACTTAAATAAGTTTCTGAACCATTAAAAAGATAAAAATTATGATGAACTAAACGCGAAATATAATACAGAAAGAAAAATAAGTGTCCGAAAAGTGCGTGCGAGTACTGATTGTAAATAAAAGATTGTTCCTCAATGCGAAGCGAGCATGCGTCGCTAGTAGAACCTAAAATCAATGCGTTATGGTCGTATCTGGCAACCTCAAATATCTAATGAAATTAAAATGTCACAATGACAAAAAAATCTAGTATATTATTAAAACTATTCAATTAATTTACAAATGGACGTAGCGATTACAAGTATGATACCCTCTTCAAACAACAACTCATTCTATGCAAGTCGTGCAGGTAACATGGTATTAACTCCCAATAATCACTGGTGTTAGATAACCACTAAATGGCTATTCACAGACAAACAAATGAAATTTCAAGACATTTCAGTATTCTACATCGAATTTCTTGTGATCAAAGTTTGAGTTAACAAACCTGCACTATCTGTAGACCGGAACTAGGACTCGAAAAACAAAATAAATTATTGTATATCTAACACATTAGCCTGGCTTTCGAGTATGAATTTTTTAATCACATATTTAAGAAGCTGAATTCAAAACAAATGCCTGTTCAAAGTTAAATGAAAAAAAAAAATACAAAACGAAACTAGAGTACGAGACAGTTATGTCAAAATAAAAGATCTCAATAATAAATAAAAGTGTATTTTAACTGCGCCGGGACGTCAACATGATAAAAAATGCAAGCCTGTTTCAAATAAGTAACATACTCATTTACAAATATATCAGTAATTAAAAAAATTAATGCTTTGTTTTCAATAACATCACGTGGAGACAGCACGTTCAGAAATGTATAATACAGTCAATTAATGTCACATGTCACCCGACACGACACCGACACCGACCACGAGCGATACACGAACCAGGGCGGTAACGCCATCGCGCAACCCTCCAAAAACCATTTATCTAACGGACCGGACACAACAGAAATAGTGTCAGTCGTACATCCATACCGGTTAGTGGTAATAGTGCAATGTTGGTAGTCAATAAGTAAGGAAGTGCAACTCGGTTTTAAAGTTAATTAATTAATATACATATTACATATACATACATAATTTTATTTAGGATACTTTTAAATATAGAATAAAGTTTATAACTTATCAATGAGATGTTCGTGATGGTATCGCGGATCGAAACACACTTTTCAAGATTTATTGGACCGTACCATAGACAGACTACTACACTGAAATATAGTATTGTAAAATGTACAATGTGACTATAAAATCTAATAATAAACCATTTTTATGTATACTAAAAGTGATAGATAGACGTCACTGCACATTACACATATAAAACTAATCTGTGTAATAAAATGTTCGTCTACAAAAACTTTATTTACAATTTAACCACGAAACTTCAATCGCAATATTAAGAAGTAGTTTCAATAAAAAAAAAATCCTACAAAAATCTATTTCTGAGATATCCTGCAAGCCAAGTTACTTAAAGACCCGGCTAAAAAATGTGACAAATTACCTAGTCATGTTTAATTCGTACGCAACCGTCACGCAAGCCATGAAGTCGCATTCGTTCATGTGCGTGAGCAACGTATTATATTATAATTTATATATTTCTTGTGTGCGTATATCACTAAACTCCTCCTAAACGACTGGATCGATTTTGATGTAACTTTTTGTGTGTGTTCAAGGGGATTTGAGAATGGTTTAGATTCACAATTTGGTCCACTGGAAAATGTTTTTTTTGGAAAATGGAAATTTTCGAATTAATGACGTGTGTACAGGACAACGTCTCTCAGGTCCGCTAGTAATTATCATTTATCTATAGTGTCCTCTGTCCACGTCAGATGTCCATACAATCGAGAAGCTGTTCGAGTCTCCTAACATTAAACCACTACCTCAATATCAGTACGTCTAGTGACTAATGTTCCATATAATCTGGTGTTATCCACACGGACTTTCACACGTCGCCTAATTACAACGCTGTGTTGTAAACTTATGGATTTAAACCTAACGTACAAATGCCCTGTGAACTACATTGTGTTTTCAGATATAATTGGTTGCGTTGCTTATTATAAATATATATAAGACAAAGTTATTTACAACCATAAATATAATAGAATGAAGATCTTTAAACTGTGAATTTATTTAAGAGGCACTACGGTCAGAACATAGATTTAGCTCGTAATTATATTTCATATACTCCATCGGGGGAAAAAAAACACAGGATTAAAAATAAATCATTTTTATACAGTCAAACATTGAACGGAGGAAGTCGTCATCGATTTAAGATATGCATATCACAAGAGATGGGTAAGGAATCACTTCCAACGCTGGTTTTAATTAAAAGTGTATGAATAATGATTTTTACGGTTGATTTCAATAAAAAAATTGCTGAAAATTAACTTGCAATGTTTGTTTAGATCATAAAAATGAGTTAATAATAACTTCAAAGGTAAATAAAAAGATAACCTCATCAAATAATAATTACTTGTAACAGGGAATATGCATGTTGTTTACAAATAGATAAATTGATAAGTCATATCAATCGACTCCTATGATTAATACAATTATAATGTAATTCTATTATATTATATTATAATTGTAATAAAAATGTGTTACTCTGTAAAGTAAACATCGTCATTTAAACCAATTATATCACCTACATACGGCAAACAAGTCATCTCTATCTATAGTAGGTATTGAATTTATTGGAGAAATGTATCATCATTACATAATAATGCAAATTGTATAGGCACGCAACGGGCGGCCATTTGAATGACGACAGGTTAAATTAAAAATTACAAATGACTATTTTTAAATTGAAAGTATTATAATTTTTGTTACAGTATTTTTATATTTTCGCACGTTAGACATGCGAACAGCACATAATACATGCATATACCCCGTGAGATGTTTTAAACAACACATTATTTTTTTTAACAATTAATTTCAAAATCAACACTTTTCTGCTATCGATATTGGTTACGAGAACGCGACCAGACAAACGGTTGATTTAGACTCACTGATATGCGAAACATTCCAGATATCATAGACGAGACGATCCGCGCGATTACAAGACAAATTTAATAAAACCATATCGCTCGCGTATCACCAAATGTAACGGACACTATTTTATAAACGGAGCAGACCACGGGTATTTCAATCAACTTAACAACGTAAGCAATATTTGTCTATTGATTTTATTGCGGACTGTCTTTCTACACTCTAGGGTTGTACTGCAGTGATAAGACATTTTGGTCACAGTGACCGTCAATCAGACACGGGGCGAAGTGAACGTCACGCACGCACATCACTGACGCAACGTGTCCGCTTCACCGCATTGTTATATACAACCAACCCACACAACAATTGTATCGCATTAGTGACTGTGAGAAATGGTTTTCTTGTATTATATAATTTTAAATTTACGTCATGCATGTTAAATCTGTTAGACGCGACCATCACCCATGAAAGTGGGTCGAAATATCAACGTAGTGGAAACTGAAAATAACTCCGGGGCAGCATAATAAATACGATAAGACTGGCAGAAGATGTTCTCTTTAATATCTTATAAATTATTCGATAAACACACGTTGGTTTAAGGAGGTTGCGTTGCATTCAATTAATGTTCCGTGGAGCCAACACTAATTAATCCGTGGTCGTATGTATAATTTTAAATAAATACATAAAATATTGGAACATGACGTATGAACAACATTGCAATATTACCACCGGTATGGAAAGTCAGTTAGGAGCGCGACACTCCGTCACTCGAGACGCGCTATTTTCTTCCCTTTCACTACAGTCGGCTTGTTTTTGAGAAGACCTTTTCTTCGCCTCGAAGTCTGTAGAAAAACAAATAAATTTAAATCAAAATACGTGCGAGGGGCGGCTGATAAATTCGCGAAGTAAGGTGTATAATGGTGACTAATTTGCGCGCTACTCATATCAGTTTTTGCGTCACTCACTAGTACTATAAAAACAGCCACCTATCAAAATTTCTTTCATAACCTATCGAACAACGAACACCAACTGATTCTGGAATTTCACGGAATTCTAAATAACGCGCCGTGATGAAGCTACAAGAAAAGGAAATACGCCGAAAGACATTTTTATGGAAATGTCATCGACTTCATTCATATACGACTATGAAAATTGACAATGATCCCCGCCCGGGCCGTCTTGGCACCGTAGTAATCAAGGAAAGTGTTCCAAAGTAAAAAAACACTACTGGCCGACCCAAGAATTAAGTTGTGGTAGGTAGCTAAGGAACTTCAGGTTACAAAGGGACGGGTTAAAGATTAAGAAAGAATAAAGAATTTTACTTCAAAATTTAAATATGGAAAAGGACGCGCTGGATGCCACGAGCGCTCACACCGCTTGGCGAGCGACGGCGACTCGCAAGCTGCAACAGTTATTATATTAATATTAAGATTAAAAACGAAAAAAGCAACCGAATAAATTGAAAGTAAAAAAAAGTCCGCCTCTAAATTAATGGCGACTCTTTATTGGGACAACTTACCTAACCAATGAACACTCAATATTATGGCAATTTACTGACTTCGACTTTTGAGGCTGTTCTGCAGAACAGAAACATTACTTTTAGAGCGTTTTAAAGGCATTGAATGTCAGATGTGACAAATGTATTTCACTTGAGGGAGATTATTCTGAAAAATAATAAATATACACCTCAATATATCTTTCAAGACGGACCTTAGTCCGTGAACTTGTCAGCCGCCCCTCGTATATCTGTATTCAAATAAACCGTTACTTAGCAGATTACACACAGCTGTGATCACCATGGAAAACCCTCAAGCGCCAAACATGTGGTGGCGAGTTCACAATGTACACACACTAACGTCATGAAAAACTCCCAAACACCAAAAATAGTTTGGCATATTGGGCACATTACTCCTAAATGAAATCGTCATGGAGAAGACACCTTATACGTCGGGTTGGGAACGTGAAGACTACATACACTTGGCATCGATATCAAAAACCGTTTGGTGTCAAGTGCGGGTACGCGCCCATGGAGAACCCATAGGACGTGACAACTGACCACACACAGCATAACACTGACACACACACACTTTCTCTATTTCTTGTATCAAATCGACATTCCCGCCGCACATTAAACAAACAACATTACGGACAATCCACAATCATGCAGTTTTCTACACAACATATAAAAAGTATACAAATTAACAAACATTACATAATTTATTTACTTAAAAAATAAACGCCAATTTCACCAGACAAAGCCAAGTATTGGACGTGTAACATAATTTACAGGTAGACGGACAGACGTAAGCAGAACAAATGAAGCTGTACCGAGCACTAAACGGACACATGCTGTGTTTAGATATAATATGGAGTATTACTGTACCAGTGATCCTTCGTCCGACGGCTGAAAGGATTTACTTAGTTTAGATCAGTTGCCAACTGGAGGTATATCTTAAAAATATTTATTTTGTCACCAAAATTTTTCATGAATCGTACACAATTGAAAATCCGAATTATACGTATACCAAAAATATGTATGAAATATTATTTGAACACTCATAAGAATTTAAATTATTATTTTATTAAAAACTCTAAATATAGTGCTTTGAAATTGTTGCGGAATTATAAAATTTTGTAACTCTACAGTTCACTAGAAAAAAATTGTATTAAGTTTGACTTGCTACACCTCAGCACACTCTCAATATAACTCGATCAGACCGTTCAGATGTCTTAACGGTCATCAAAAACATCAAGATGTAGAAAAAAAACCATCTTGGTACCTAAACATATTCTTTAATATAATGTAACATTTGACTCATACCTTTTTCGATATAGAATTGATTGTGGAAATTGTCCTTTTGGCCAGCGGCAGCCTCGGCCGGTTGAATTCATCTGGTTTCTTTACTCTGAAAACAAAAATATGTAGAATGTAATGTGAACGAACACGGCGGCCACCTGAAAGTTTTTGTACTACCTCTGGAGTAAAGTATTGATTAAAACAAAATGAAGACAATGAAATTCATTAATTAAAATGTGAATATGATCACTATTGACATTAAAATAAAAATAATTACAAAGCAATCGCACGTTAATTTAAATTTTAGAACCATTTAATCTTTTATGCGTTTTGTAGATATACATATGAAAGTTATTTCGTTTCGAAAAGGCATTGTAAAGTTGAGGAGACGAAACGGAAAAGGAACTCCTCAGCACGACTCAATACGGGAGGAGCCAACCAAACTTAGCCTCTCTATCATCTCCTTCCCACTGATTCGTATTTGATGATGTTTGGTGACGAGCGAAAACGTAGGGTGACAACGGCCACAGAAACACGTCGGACACACCTGTATATCCTGACGAGCCAGTGCTCGGTGGTGTACGCCTCCTCGAGGTAGGTGAGCTTGAACCCGCGGCTGCCGGGCAGCGCGCCGCGCGTGCGGTCGTAGCCCGGCGGGCTGCCGCCGCTGTCGTACCTGACCAACCAGCGGCGCGGACGCTTTGATCAGTCGATCACTTTACGTGTGTACGCACCGATACTCGGTTCTGATTACACTGCGTATATTTTATTGATTCTCACATATTTTCGTGTTTCGGTGCTATAAGAAAGCTTAGAAGACTTGTAATATTATTTTTACTAACTTTTTTTTATAATTTTAGTATGGGCGGATTTATGCCTATTGGCATTCTCTACCTATCAACCCGGGTGACAGCGGCAAGGTGTGGTAGACGGTGACAAGATCTATTTATTTAACTACATAACTGGGTATATTAAACATTATGTATATATAAATAATATGATACTAACAGATATATCAGTGGAATATGTGTATCATGAACATGGCACAGCAATGAAATGTTTGTTAAATACATCTATCCGCACTATTGGGATTAATGCGATATCAACTTACCTGTAATATGACAACTTATACATGAGGGAGTTGAGCATGGTTTTAGATGCCTCTGAATCTATTCGATATTCTCCTCTCTCCGTGAAGTAATCCGCTTCCTGTAAACAAGTTGAGGCATCGTTACATGTCATCACCGTCGCCGGCCGTCGCGCGGCCAGTGCACCACATACATATGTTTAATCTATACATCCGTTAGTAGTCGCTTGGTATTTTTAATGACTATGGTTATTTAATCGCCTTACGTAGCTTTGGTGTCGAAGTGTTTTATCTGTGAGCGACCAGCAGCAAACGTGCTGCATAACTGATAATTATAAAAAAAAATCTAATTCTGCGTTTCACAATAAAAATACATAAATAGATATTTTTAAGCGAACAGGTACAGGACAGAACGTACTGTATAGTTTCTTGCGTATCGAAATCAAACACGTCATAAAATAAGATTTTTAAATATAACAACGCGGTCACAACAAACGAGACGACAGTGCCCTTGGTGTGTCCGTTAGTGACCGTGCAGACACATCCAAGCGGCAACGGGCCGTCTTCGTTGGCGGTGGTGTTGTTAACCAATCACTATTCAAATATAGCGCGGTACACTGGTCTCGAACATCTGCAGGACCGCCTACTTCATTAGCATAAATCGAGCCTCATCATCACCATCATCACCGCCATCGTTCAGTCGTTCGTCTCACTCATTTTACAGCGCCCGTCCGTTACATAATTCATCGTCGTAACTTTTTATAAAACCGGACAAAACTTTAACTTGATTAATTTAGATTTTTGTTTTTGTGCACTAATTATTTTCTATTACACATGTCAGAGGCAGACAATAAAGGTCTCGGTGATGGCAACGGTCAAAGTAGTATTGGACTGTTCTATGTTAGATTTAGATATAGGGAAATGTAAAAAAAGAAAGATTGTTTCGAATGTCAATGCCACTTCGGGTGAAACAATTAGCAAATTTGTTAGAAGATTGTTAAGGAAGTTCAATGTTAGATCTAACCATCGCCGTCGCCGATTCATCGTGCATCGTGGTTTTTAACACGTACCAACAAACCCAAGAACACAAGTAGCAGGTGGACTAACCAGCTATCGATTCAGAACAGTTTTGTCGTTAGGAGTCGTGAATCTTTAAATCCCCTAACATTGCAACCGACACCAGTTAAAAAGGTATACGCTTCATGTAAGTAGCTAGCCAGGAGTTAAGGTAACCAACTTCGCCACGTGGCACCTGCATCGGGTAGGTCCACCAGTCCACCACCAGTAATGGAGGTTGGAATGGAGTTTGGCCCTTACACTACCAGTGAATGAATGTATTCCATTTTTAAACGTATCAAAAATCCTCACGTGGATATCCTTCGGATGTTCCCCCTCAGCGATCCGGACCATCCATATGAACTTGTTGATGTCGTCACCGGAGTAGCCGATGGCGCCGCCGAAGATCACCAGCACGTAGTCGACGTCCAACATCGTCATGATGTCGTAGGCCGCCGTCTCGTTGCTGGCCATCGCCTTGCCGACCAGCGCTATGTGCGAGTTGTTCCACGTGTTGTTGTCCACCAGCGTCGTCCTGTTGCCCATGCCTGCGATCTGGGAGGGATGGACGTGACAAATGGAGCGTAACGCTAGACATGTCGGGACACGGTACATACAAGGCGACTTAGTTAATTGTATCGGGCGACAGTTTACGGAAATCCAATGTGGATACAGTCCCGGCGGATTTTTGCAATAAAGATTAATACTAATTTAAAGGTAAACTTAGTGCACACACTGCCAACAGTAATAACAAATTTATAAAAAAAAAACACTTTTTCTCCATGAATGGAACTAATACTATGAAAACTGAATTTCTTATATTCATGTTTCCGCGCTCCCATCAACTTCCGAGATATACTACTGGCCTACATGGCACCAATTGAAATGAAAATGCCGCAAGTGAGATTTTCTCTTTCCACAAACAATATCAGAAAATTTCAATCAGATCGTATAATGGCTTCAGAATACTACAACCATGCTCTAAGGACCTACCGAAGCGATTTTATGGCAACAGCGGAAGCATTTTTTTAATTAAACGCGAAGGTAAGACGATGGCAAGAAGTCAAGGCAGAAGAATTTAACCTTATTCCCTAACAAACATAACTTGTACCTAACAAATACAATTAATACCTGATAGCCGTAATCCCACCATGACATGACTCTTGCGTCTTCGGCTGTGTTCTGAGACAACCATCCGTATGCTTCTCGGAAATCGTCTAGGATTTTTCGTGACCTTTCAAATAACAACAATATTTTCATAATAACACATACCCCAACGTTAACAAAGGCACATAAGAATACGCTAACAATAATATAAATTAATACGAAATGTGTTGAACAGACCTTTTGAAAAACAAGTAGTTGAATATTGGCTGATTTTTGTGACTGTCTGATTAGTCGTAGGATCTCCAGCCATCGTTAAGCCCGAACATACCTGTCCTGTAGACCTTGTCCTGAAGCACCCTGTTGAACAACGGACGGGGGTTTGGCGCTCGATTCCTGATGTTGGGGGTCACGGGAATCTATACCAACCAGTCCAACTCATACATATGGGCTGCGTTCTTTACCTCCATGTCTAGCCACCACCCTCGTTCTAGAATTAATCTATACAACCCCATGTGTAATTATCGATAACTGAACTCGGACGAGTTATTCGTCGTACGTTACTCGGACCAGTGGTATGAAACTGTAATTGATCAATCAATATAATCATCATCATACATTATAGAGAAAAACCACATAATCCCCTTTAAAAAAATCATATCAATCAAACGTAGTCTCAAAACACAGTTATCATTTCAGCGAACGATATAACACATTTACATATTGACACATGGCCGCACATTGACACTGACACAAAGAACGTACTCGTGCGTCGCTGCCGTGACCTGCTGTTGAGATACGGTACCAACACGAAGTACGTCCTTACCCATCGTTGCCGTAGCTAGCTAGCACTATACTAGGGCTGGAGTACGCGTTCGACGTTGCCCAGGTGCAGTGCACGGAGAAAAGCATCAGCAGTATCATGAAGGCGATCAGCGTGCCCGAACGCACGTTCATGCCGAGCCCGCTGTCCGTCGCCATCGGGTCGTGCGTGCGCTTCTTTAGTTTGCCCGCCTGGATGCAAGGAGAAGTTTTATGTAACGATGGAGATGGTAATTTTAACACTGAATAATGTCTGATATCCTGAAGTTTCAAATGCTACTTGGACGCTATTACGACTATAAAGTTAAAATTATACAAATGAAACTTTAAATTCCAAAAAATAAAGACGTTATCTTTGGAAATTACTCGATCAGAAATTTAATTTGAAATGATACCCAGCACGTGCGGTCATTAAGTGTCTGTATACAATAATATAATACATTTATTAGAATGTATTGAAAGTGAATTATTTGACGCACAACTTTACAGTGAAAGCTATAATTATAACAATAAAACCGTAACACCGACCTTATCAAACAGGTTCTTGGACTCGTCACTGTCGGGCACATCTACGTGCAAGTCGTCCTCCTTGAGCACCAAGTTCAGTAGAATAGAGAACGCAATCCCCGCCAATATACACACGACGGGAGTGAGCGTCAACATCAGACGCACCATGACGCCAGCGAAGTACACCGCACTCAGTGCGTACAGGGCGACTGGGACAAAACACTTATTACATTACACACATAAATCATACATTCCTTATGCGCTGATCACTGCAAAACTAGATTTATTTCGTGTAATTTAAAGCATAGAGATTACATCTTCTAAATGACGTCTATAATGAATGTCTCTATAGTCTGTAGCGGCCGCCCTCTGGGCTTAAATAGTCCATGTAAATAAATGATAGTGTTTATATTTAATTATAATAATAATAATTTCAATAACTACAATCACTCAAATTATTTAAGAACATCTTTAGAACTACGCTGCAACACATGTTCTAGCGATAAGCTGTATTTAACTAACATATATGTGGATATAAATCTCTCTCTTATTAAGTAAACAAACATGACTTGTTACAAAAATCATAAATTTTCACAACTGCTTCGAATTTACCATTATATCAAACTAAAATTTTCTCAAAAACTAAATATTATCAGAATTCAGTTGCACAGATAAATCTAACCTTCAAGAATTTGACATTTTGAAACACTGGTTTATCTTTGAATAGTAGTGACGTAAATCATAATGAATTATTTATATTGGATAATTAATAATTTATTAAGTGAAGCCTTCCACCCAACCCACTGCGAATTAAATTCAACTAAATTAATATCGATACAATCGAATACTTATATTTGACAAAAATAAAACGAGTTTTAAACGGTAGAATAACTCACCGAACACTCGCTCATCGTTGATGTTCTTTATGCAATACCACAGTCCAACCGGGAACGTGCACACCAATACGTGGAGGTCGAAGAAGAAAGACGACCACGTCGTGGGTTGATGTTCGGACACGGACGCGATGATTGGAATATGGATCTTGGCGTACGCTGTGTCCCATAGTGAGTAAAATCTGATATGTACAAAAACAATTTAGGTAAGCTAGGAATAATTAATATTGTTACAATCTATATAATTACTATACCTACATATAATTATTTTATTGCATAACTATGTTTACATGTCTAAAACTAAAAACTTGCGGACCTAACGATGCGAGAAACTTTGGCGGAGACCTCGTGTAAGTCCGAAAATAGTCACGCGAACCCTTCTACACAATAAGTACGATTGAGTCACTTAACATTTTAATGAACTATAGATTAATACACTTATAAATGTTTAGTAGCCATATTACGTCAATAAACCTAATGCTACAAAATAGGATTAAACAATATAATATAGTCACTAAGATTTACATACAGTGATTTGCGTAGTGATAAAATTATTAACGGCTAAAAACCACCCCGCTTATAGAACCAACCGCGAAATGTTTTATACGTGTCAGATAAAAAGCGACCTAGTAATAAGCGAGACCTCCCTTTCTTAGTTGGTTGCTAATTATGCATTTGGAATAACGAACGTCGACCCGTGAATAACGAATGTATTACGTGTGTGTCCTCTCTACTCGTTTGTCGTGTTGACATAAAAGAACCTAATAACATTACAGTACAGTATCGAGCAAATATTTCCGAGTCGTATTTAAATAACACTGTATACAAACATAAGACATAGTATGATCTACATATAAATGACAATTATACAGGGAGAATTTAAGAATAAATGAATTTGTCTTAAGTTTGCCGTTTGTCATTACTTTCCAGAAGTCAATCTATTGCCGACACTATCGAATGGTGTAATAATACAGTATTTTTTCCTGTATATACGATGGCGCAGTGTATATAATTAGCCAGCCAGGGCTTGAAAACGAATATTATAAATGTTGCAAACATACGCCCCATATATATATATATATATATATATAAATAAATATAATATGATATGAATGTTATAAATAACTTTTGAATTTAAATTATTAACATTAATTTATCTTTATATATATATTCCTTGTATGCGTGTGTATGTCACTGAACTCCTAAACTACTGGAACGATTTTGATGAATTTTTTTGTGTGTGTTCAAGGGGATTTGAGAATGGTTTAGATTCACAATTTGGTCCATTGGAAAATATTTTTTTGGAATATGAAAACTTTCCACTGGAAATTTTCGAATTAAAGATGTATGTATGTACAGTCTAGTCTCTTTATAAAATAGGATAAAGTATTATTTGAAGGTGAAAAACACTAAGATAGTTTTTAAGTAAAAAATGCCACCAAAATGAACAAAAAATCGCATTTCATGAAAATGACTCACAAATATTCCGACACAGATAATATATATATAAAACACACGTATATAAGTTGAACAAAAAAATATTTACAATTACTTTTTTATAATTAACTGTGCATATTTATATCCTGTCAACTACAAGTACAGCAGGACGTTGTAAGTATAATTATCATTTCAATGGGTTGAGCCGAAATCACCTTAATTTATACATGTCTGTGACATGCAAATAACATAATAAAGAAACGAATACGTAACAGATAATACCACCTACGTGATTATATAGACGTGATAGATTTTACATATCAATAAGTCACCAAATAGTCACATAAAAAAAATGACTTCTACTCACCGTCCACTCCAGGGTGCCACAATGCCCATATAAGTAAGCAGGACTACCACCAGGAATACACAGGCAGCTGCCACAAATCCTCCCATTATAAGCAGCTGTTTCCACTGACCCTTTGGATTTAGACTGTGTAGATATTTCAGAGCTCCGATAGCCATTATCAGCGCAAACACACCTAAAAACAGACATTTTATGTTAACTTCATGGCACTGATTGATACTCGTCACAGTTCAAAATTAAACTTCTCAATCAACTTAACGATATAAGTTAATATTTTTGTTTAATTCTTATAAAACTTGGCTGATTGCAACATGACCCTATCAATATTTTACGTTAAGTGCAGACTCTTATAATCATCAGTTAACTAGTAACACGGTTGTGTTGAAACAATTTTACTAATATAATTATACGAGTATGTCGAAAACCACTAGCTATTTTTCATGATTCGATTTTTAGCAGACAATAAAGTCACTTGTATATATTGAGATTAACATCATGGCGTTGACTTTTAATGAATGCACTATCTCATAACTCATTCATTGCAATTGTGCTTAAAATTGTTAAGGTCCGTCTTAACGCTAGACGAGCCGAGCACGAGCCGAGCCAAAACGTGTAGTGTGGACCGACCAACGTGCCTCGAACGAGCGTTCGGCTCGTGCTCGACTGTCCTCCGCCTAGTCGGTTTTTTAACGAAGACAAGGGGATTTGCATCGCGCTCGCAGTGCGCTTGTTGTCTGGCTCGTTGTACGTCCGCACTATAACTAGACAGACAGACAAATATTTTGAAAATAGTCAAATTGATGTCAGTGAGTTATAAAACAAATATTTACCATGAAATTTGACCAAAAAAAAAAAACAGAATGTACAAATTTATATAGTAGAATAGATTTCCACTTAGATTGGGTGAACTAGATCTTCATATTTAACTAAATGCATTGTTTTCATCCCTCATAACATACAATAAATATAATAAAACAGCAAAATTGAGAATTTACACACCCGATGCAGCCATGTGTTCACTGGT
Source organism: Agathymus mariae mariae (assembly GCA_018251895.1). Classification (NCBI taxonomy): domain Eukaryota; kingdom Metazoa; phylum Arthropoda; class Insecta; order Lepidoptera; family Hesperiidae; genus Agathymus; species Agathymus mariae. The sequence continues at coordinate 16,203 of DWPT01000528.1, forward strand.
GCGAATTGGTTGAAAACCAACAAAAGGTATCTGCATAGACAGAAGTAGTCCCACAATATAAAATACAGTGTAACTCACAAAGAGTCTCATAGAAAATCTACCCATTATGAGTAACACAAATACATGTAAGGGGATCAAATTTATGATGAACACATAGCCACCCCATGCTGATACCTGAAAAAATTTATGTAGTTTAAATTTATTATTTTTATAAATTAATAAGGCAAATGATGATTTAGAAATCTTCAAAAAGTTTTGAGGAGTTTTGGCATTCTATCAACATAAACTGTGTTGACAGATATTTACAGAAGTTAAAGTAAATCAAGATGTAATTCTATTTCTTAAATAATATTAGTTTGACAATAGAACTGCCGCTAACATGACTGTACTAGGGATTTAATCAAAAAATTAAGAAACAAACCATGTAAAAGTAAGAGAGAGCAGTGCAAATGGACCAAAACACTGATCCACTCTTCACACTCTTCAACCAAAGGTAATAAGTAAACTGAAGTGCAAAGATAGCAATGCCCTCATTGTCGTAACTGCCTGCCACAGAGCGACTACTGTAGCCAGGTACCATCGCAATGAAACATGCTGCAAATAATCCAGCTCCTCGGGACCATATCTCCGATGTTAACAAGTATGTTGCTATAGCAGTCAATCCGCTAAAAATATTCAATATACATATAGCACCACATGATTACAAAGATAGCAGTTATTTACAGATTTATCTATTGCACTGGTATTTAGTCTATAAACAGTGATAATCTGTTCGGTGTTCACAATATTGTTGCAGTTTTGTTATAATTTATATATTACACCATGTTCTTGTCAATTTATCAATTATTGAATCTAAACATCTCACTCACTATCTACTATTGATACAAATGAAATTATATATGTACAAAGGATATAAACAAATATTTGCCAAAACTTTGTAAATAACATAACATAGAATGGTTATACCTCCTTCAATTATGGAAAAATAATAATGATGTCATGATTACAGGATTTTACAAAATATCAAATTAATTACTGGATATTGTATAACACAGATTGTCATTAATTAATTTGATATTTATTAGGGGTGTATACTAAATTTGTGGCAAATTAAAATAGCATTGTATACATATTGGAAGGTAGCAGTAATAAAGATGGTTGTAGTGAGTTAAAGCATCTTCTATAAATACATAGACATTATTATGTCTATGTATATGTATGATATATTTATCATACTGATAAAATGTATTTTGTAAAACCAAGAAAGGAACATAATATACTATTTTTCTCATCATACAGTTATTTTTCTTTTTTTTATTCATTATTACTATACACCAAATGCAGAAGCTGGGTGAAAAAGATACTATCGTTTCCATTTCAATCGTTTTGTGAATAAAATACATAAATCATTATAATTTAATAGATTATAATAAAAACAAACTATTTTGAAGCCATAACTTTCCTTTTTACAATAAGGCCTGACCCCACTATATCCTTAATCACATTATTGAAGTTTTTTATACTCATATAAGTACTAAACCTGAACAATCAGAAAATGGATGATCCCTTAGCTGCCTTAGTAGCCCAGTACAATGTTATTACTTTGCCAAATTAAATTAGTAATTTTACATAGAATTCTCAAAGTATAATAAGATTCTTTAAAGTAACCTTTAGTTACGGTTGTGATTATTAGTAACACACTAACATGCGATAAGCATTCATAATCAAGTCCCAACTTGAAGAGGCTTAGATTATTAGTCCACAATTTTAAAGGGAAGTATCATCCACTTTATGTTAAATACTTCCTTGAAGTATAGATAGTCTGCCTATTGCAATTCATTTATAATAACATACCTGAATACCGGGGCAAGAAAAACACATATGTCTCTAATGTGTATAGGTATATTAAGGGCATGTAAAATCCAATGTATTGTACCAGATGTGATCATCAGACCAGGGTACACAGTTCCCCCCACGATACGCCCCAAGGGATACCATGCTCGCTCATCAAACCAATTTAGGAAATTATAGAATCCATGCTGTACCATGTATGCTGTGGCTCTGTAGTTAAACCTAGAACATGACACGTTTATATGATTAAATATTATCTACAAAATTGACAGGGAACACTGCTCAGATTTACAATAATATAGCGATACTCTACTTACCATGGATCAAATTCATGAATAATACTTTCAAAACGTATAACAGCAAAAAGCCGGGATGCGAATCCGGCCAACCAAGCTAGTGATAACACCGTTACCGTAATCAGGGTACTGAAGCCGGCCGTATTTTTAAATAAAACCCTTGTGTAACCCGTTGCCGGTCTAACTCCAACAGCCGCCGGCATTTTCGTAAATTACAAAGTTATATACTATCCTAACGAATCACAATAATAACTTTCTCATACATCAATTCTAAGAGTATGATTTTATTGAAATTGACGATTGACTTTTAGCTCACTGACGGACACGTCTCTCTTTCATGAAAGTTGCCAGAATAAATAAAACGATATAAGAAGAGAATCCGTTCTAAATTAAAACATAATCAGAAATTAATATTCACTTCAATTTACCCAAGTCAAAAATTTACTACTAGCATAAAGATATCACTGGTAAAGAAAAAAACATGAAAAAAATGTATATCCAACATTGGGTATTTTTTTTGTATCGCTAACTAGACTGTGCCACAATCGTTCGTTTTTAGTCTCTGGTTTGACTATTTTTCGACAGCTGTATTTGACAATTTTTTATTTGATTACGAAGCTTGTCTAAACACGATGAAATAGCTACGAAAGTAAAACTAAATTCAGGAAATCACATTATTTAGTCGTAATAAATTAAAAAAATATATATTTTAAAAATATATCATAAATGTCCAATTACCAAGAAATTGTAAATTTAAATGTGGGTGGCACCAGGTAAATTATATTTCTATTGTTTATATTTCTTTACCAACTTTACAAAGTTTCAGCTTTCTTCACATCTTAATTATAAAAGCGATATTAATGTATTGTGTTCTGTTATAAAAAATGGTTATTTAATAATTAATATTACCCACTATAATTTTTATTGATTATAGTGTGAAAATATCACTGGTACATTCCAATACCTGATGTCCTAAAAAAAATAATTTCTGAGTGTCTCACATAATAGATATCGATTAAGTTGTTGATGCTAAAAGTACGATAATGTTATCATCATTTACTAATAATTAAATAAGCAATTCAGAACATAACTTTTCCCATCATCAAGTTCTTTACTAATAATTTTTCAGATTTGCTACTTCGTGGCAAACTTTGACATGGGTTCCTGACACATTTTTCACAGCTTTACTAAGTGGTAGAATACCAACTGTAAGAGATGAAACTGGCGCTATATTTATTGACAGAGATCCTCAGCTTTTTGGCCTTATTTTAAATTTCTTGCGCACCAGAGATATTGATCTAAACAATGTTAATATAAGAGCACTCAGACACGAGTGTGACTACTTTGGCATCACACCACTGGCAAGACGACTTGCACTGTGCGATGAGATGAATCACTCTTCTTGTGGAGATGTCCTATTTTATGGATACCTACCACCACCTTGTAAGTTATGTTTGCTTACTTAATTTTAACTTACTATTATAATTTGTAAGAAAATAAGATTATTGTTCGAGGGACTAACTCAAATTCTAAGATCAATGAAAGATTTTAGTGTAGAATCCTGAGTGGAGTGCAGCATATATGAACCAGTACAACATTTATTTTATTTACTACAAGTTTATTCGGTTTTCAAGAGATCCGCATTCAAATATCAAAACATTATTAAGATGCTCTAAATATATTCAACATATATTTGTGCAGGTTAAAAACTAAATTGTAAATGAAGTATTTTATATTTTGATATATAACATAGAATAATATTTACAAGTCATGAAGAAAATACACATTTTACATTTCAAAGTGAATGGTTTAATATATAGCAAATTGTGTGTTAAAAAATTTGCATAATTAAGCCTCTATAGAACATACGATACTAATTTACTTAATACAACTGTAGCACATAATATATGATTGAGTTGAACCAAATATATTTAACCCAAATACAAAATTCTTACAAAGCCCATTCAATGCTATGCAGTGCTGTTTTCTTGGTGTAACTATCAATTTATATCTGAATGAGACATCATATTTCCTTATAATAACACATCCATTGTTCTAAATCTCTTTAATCTTATTTTTCATAATGAGTTAGGGCACAAATATCAATAGCAATAAGAATGTATAATGTGTTAATACCAACTCCTTGCTATTGTGCACATATTTATGCTGCTCTATCAGCTGGCCATAATGAGTGCAAGACTGAAAACAATGTATGCTTCTGTTGTGCAGCAGGTTTCAGGAGGGGTAAGTGAGGTTGGGTTGGGCCTATGAATCCTGAACTTTCTTTAAACTATCAATTTAATGAATATGTACAACTAAATAATTATTAACTCATGCATTTTTTTAGTAAATACATCAGTAGCCAATGGCAGCAATGGAAGAAATGGCAATAGTTGTTCACGCAAGAACTCTACAGCCTCCAACACAGATGTGGTAACTAATAGAACTCACTCCAGAAACTCTTCACTAGACTTGCGAACTGTGGGTAGGATACCTTCACAGGATCAGCTGAGGTTCGTAGCAAAATTACGCATCTGTCCTTCCCTTGAAATGTCATTTTAAAAACTTCATACGGCTTCAAAGTAAGTTTTAATTGAATTTATTTGAGAAACAATATAAATAATGGTAGTAGGTAGTTTGACCGTAGCTCTTATACACTAGACATCCGAGTCAAATCCTGCAGACACTTATAATTTTTTAAATTATGTACTTATTATGGATTACCATGTGTATCGGAGAACGAAAACATCGCAAGGTAACATGCATATCTGACAGATCTCTATAATATTCTCAAAGATATATTAGAGTCTGCTAATCCTCCCTTGGCCAGCGATAGAGAATATAGCTTTAACCCATGGCATAGTGAGAGGACACTCAAGCCCAACAATGAAATAAAACAATTATGAAGAAACTATCTCATAATCTTAACATAACTGTTTCGTTGACTGTATATTATGACAATAGCATGTAATGCGATGTCACTGCAGTACATATACATCTGAAACACCATGAGCGTCACCAACGCGTTGCTAAATTTGAAGAAGCCCCTTACTGGCTCTTGGTGTGGAAGTAAACAAGAAATTGTAACTTATTAAATAAAATTAAGTCATAAATATAATAAACAAAAGAATGCATTTTTTAGAACACTGATTTAATAATCAGAATATGGATAAACCTTATCTTATCTTATTATAATTAACTTGTTGTAGCCGCTGTGGTAGAGGTCATTCTCGGGCAGCTTCATTAGGAAATACAGATAATCACAAAGGAATCCGTCCTGCGGAAAGTATGTATTATCATGTTCAAATACAATATTTACACTGACAATGATATTCGGTATGATAAAAATAACCCTTATCAATTGTTATTTTTCAGTGAACACTTGGTCAGAAAATATGAAGGTGCAAATAATTAAGGCCCATCACAACTGGATTGCCGTTGCATACATGCATTTTGTTACTGGATACAGGTACTGTGTATTTTCCAATGCTGTTGTATTTTAACACTGATTGATTCATTAATGTCTGCATATAAATTCTCTGCATCCGCTCGTCTATTGTTAATTGTTAGTACCCTCGTCAATGTTCAGTATCTATTGACAGTGGATGGAACACACGCCACACACGAGAACATGGTAATCTCGATTAAGGACCGGATATGTCCGAACTTGTCGGCCGTGCTAAACTTATCTTATTCACATCGTATGCTTAGTTTACAAATTAGTTAATAACCAACCCACCTAATAAGACTGTAAGTAATGATAATTTATCTGCTTGTTAACATTTTTACAATCTTGAACCTCACTGTGGAGTTTAAATAAGAACCCTTAATGTAATTCCTCATTAGGTAATTAGCAGATCAGATACATATTCATATAAAGTAACCTCTTTTCCAGATTGACAGACTCCTGCGGCTGGTATGTGGTGTTTCAATCGCCGGTGCAAGATTCAGTCATAGAGCGCATAGCCCTGAACGCCAAGAGCGGCGGGAGCGCGACGTCCAGCGGGAACAGCTCCGCGGGCACCGACGTCATGCTAGGCGTGGCCAGCGGCCCGCTAGTGAGGCTATGGGCATTCTCCACACATACCGAACCCGTCAGGAGGACTTTGATAGGTCTACAGACATTTTTGTAATATCACACAAAATTTTGCCAGTCACTTCGTCCGCGAGTACCTCCAGCTATAATCTTCTCTAAAAATTAGTACAATTCAATTACAGAGTAATATATTTTTTTTATCTGAATATCCATTTACTAAATTTTATTTGGTTATAATATATAAGTGATTGACACTCGTTATCCTTGTAAAATGACATTGAATGGGTGTGACAATAGTAAAAGACTCGTCCGTAGGTACGTTCAACTTGGGCGTGCGCGTCGAGCACCTGCTCTTCGTGGGGCCGCAGCTGGTTGCGCTGAGCGGCGCCGGGCGCGGCAGCAAGGCGGGCGTGTGGCACACGAGCACGCAGCACTGGCAGACGCAGGACGTGGCGCACCTCACCACGCACGACACCGCCGGCTCGTTCCTGCTGCTCGGCACCGCCGCCGGCGCCATCAACTACATCGGTACCGCGTCCTTCACTAGCGCCCTCACTCGGCCGCAGCCCTAGGAGGAGTGTACTGGTCATGGAGCTATGACCGAAATTACAATACTAGCAGCGCTGCAGGTCAACTATATTAGTATGGTCGTCGGTGCGATGTGAATGTACCCTATCTCATAACCATCGGCATTGGAATTAATGCGGACTGATCTTTCAAGTTCACATAAGCACGTGCACTGAGGCCCGCCACACACAAAACAGTTAAATCAAAATTGCTTTAGATTTCTGTAGGTTTCCCCTGTATTACATTGACTAAACGGATGGTTATGATGACAGTATTATAGTAGGTATAGTGGACAGAGCAGACCACTGGTCTGTAAGTATTTCCATTCCACGAAGGTCTATTTGCGATCTGTATACTCTTGCTGAAAGATATCCAATAAAAATCCCTTTGGGATTATCCGTATCATTTTAGATGTACATAATTGGTAATATTTTTCCAATGAACTGTCATATGTCATGGGCCTGACAACAATCGTGAGTACCCGTTACAGTTTTTAAAAAAAAAAAACATTCGTAGTCACGCAATAACAG
>DWPT01000529.1:0-23481 GCA_018251895.1 Agathymus mariae mariae
TCCTGAAAGTAATCATCAAGTTTGTAATAACCTTTCCGCATGAGAACGCATTTGACGTGAGCCTTAAATTTACAATAATATACTTAATTATCAGTCTTAATCTCGGTGTATAAAACGAAAATTGTCCTTGAACACGTTAATAAATATTCTATCTAAACATAACAAACCAGAAATAGAAAGCCATTCTTGCTTCGCTTAAAAAACCTGCCTTACATTTACACAGCATAGACACCCGTAACGATTCCTAATTATTATGAGGTATTTAATAAATATTTGCAACATTTTGTTGTTTTACAGATCGGTTTTCCAATTTCATCTCTAGTTATATCCAAAGAATCATAAATATGAATCTCTTGGTGGTTTCCACATTTACATCGATAACCAAAAATTATCGATAAATTTTTTATATAATAAAAATGTGAACTGGTTTATTTTTAAATGGACTTTAATAAATTTTTCAGTAATAAGAAGTCGTCTGTCTATTGTGTAGTTTGGTTTTGAAGACCCTAAAATATAATGATGAACCTAAACCGATATCTCTCACATGAATGTCAAACTTTTTATTTACTGTATTGTATAAACATCGCCTAATAACATGTGAAGTAATCTATATCATTTGGATGTCTGAAAAATTATGATACTGTATTTGTATTCAATGTAAGTATGAGTAAGTTTTTAATAATGGGGTATGGATGACTAAATTATCGTCTGTAATTAACCAACTTAAGTATAAATCAATTGCCGTATGTATAAAGTTATGAACTATGAAAGATAATCGGATGAAAAGGGCTCGATTCGGATTCTTGTGAATTCATCACTATGAAATCGAGGAGAGTCACTTTCATATGTGAACTTATACATTACAATAGATAATCAAATTAGCTAAATAACATTGGATTTCAGAAGGCTGGCTATTTAAGGAAGGGACAATTTAAACAAGTTACTTCAAACCTTTATTTTCATTAACTAATACATTCCTTTCATCTAATTTGCTTCTGATAATGATTTTAAACAATCTGAAAATGAACAAATACATTATAAGTATAGTTTAATGTTGATGCATATCTTTGGGATCTAGTTTGCCATACTCTTTCTCCCACATGGCAATGTACTCTTTCTTCCTTTGTTCTCGTCTCTTGAAGTACTCGGGGTACTGTGCCTTTTCGAGGGGATGCCAGTAATCTAACACCCAGTCAGGAGGTAAGACTACCCTCCCGTGTGCCACACCACCTGGGCTGAATGTAACTGAAAAGTGGAAATTATATGTGCGATTAGAGGTTCTCAACATAAAACCAGTTTAAAGGTTATAGAATGGCAACCATGTCTTTGTAAATGGGATGTAAGTCTCTTTGCATGTAGCAGTTAATTACAATTTTGTAAAGCTGATTAGATAAAGCTATGATATTATAGATGAACAGTCGCAAGTCAAGTGGACTGGTGATATGAGAATAGCGACTCCAATAGAAAACTTCAGGATCAATCTGAGTGCTGCTAATTAGGAGATATTAATGTCCAACAGTGGACTTGCAACGGATAATGAGAAGTGATTACTGCAAACTAAATTCAGTTCTAAATCCAAATATTTTACAATTATTTTCTAGTACTCGGATTTATAACTTGGATACCTATATCAAAAAATCATAATTTGTTTATATAATACACTATTTGTGTTGGATTATTTATATATATATATATATATATATACACACTATATATATATATACATATTTACTATATAATACATATTATTGTATATATTATTTATATGCAATATTTGATACATATGTCACTATATATGTATGTATGTCACAACATTTCTATCAAATTTGTTAATTTTTAGGTTGAATAGATTCATTGAAAATGTTTTGCAACAATGAGCATTTCATCACAACTATCACAAAGTGATAATAATGTGTAGACAAGGGAATGTGATTTTTTAGAAAAGGAGCTCCATTAAACTTACATTTCTTTGGTATGGGATGTAACTGAGTCATGAGTTCTTCCTCACCATCCTTTAGCAGTTGGAGAGCTATGCGCATGTCCTTTATCTGAGCATTTTTGTCAAAGCGGTCACGAAGCATGACTGCTTGATAACGAAATACGTGGCTGGAATAAAATGCAAGCTCATTTAAATATTATTTTTGACTCAAGTTATCGTCTTGAAACAAAGTAGATCGTAAAGTTATTTTAAATACTACCAGTACAAATTCGAAATAATGTAGCTATTATGTAATACACTTATTCACATTAGTTTTGCTTCTACTACAGTTTCAAAAAGATGCTTTAAAATTGAGGAGAAGTAACTTTTTAAACAACACATGACAATTACAAAGTAAGTTTAAATCTGCGTGCAACTGGTTTCGGCATTATTATTTCCAGGCGTCCTTGTCATTGCCATATTGCTAATACCAGACAAATGCATTAAATATTTTCCATGCCCTTTTCAAGTGAGGGGGAGAGGTTATAGTACTTAAAATTGCAAGTTACACAGTTGGTGAGTATGGCGATTGCCGAAATATATAATTGTACCTAAAGTTACTTTTATTTACTTAGTTATTATTATTTTGCATAAATAGGTAATATTTTAATTAAATATGAAACAAAATAAAATCTTTGTTCCAAAACAAATATATAGAATATTCAGTCACTCCTTAAGAGCTTTACAGGCGCTTAAAATTTGAGCAATTACTACAAAATACTGTTTTTTTGTAATAATGGTTACGTGATGAAAACAAACCATTATAAACTCTCTAATAGTTATTAAACATAATTTTTAATTTTTATATGCTTAAACTAAACTAAAAAAGGATGATAAAACAGTATCTGTAAAATTAAGAGTAAAAATAATACAAAACAAAAGGAACATGAATGAATTTGATGGTCTCATAATAATAAAATATTTTTGATTAGGACCCCTACAAGATGTTATACAAAAGAAGAATTAAATAAAAGTAATTTATGCAGAATACCTATCTAACGTACACTTTACTAATAAGTATTACAAAAAAAGAAAGGAAACCTGACGTCACAAAATAGTTCTTTTTATCTGTTCATGCAAAAAAGAAGTATAAATCTGAAATAAACAATGTGTTATAATTGAAAATTACGTAACCTAGAAACATGCATAGTAAAGCAACAAAGCCACATGAGACGTTTTGACATGCTTACCGTCTATCATAAAACGCTTCTAAATTACGCAAAGCTCTTTTGTAAAGGTTGCAAACTTTTTGAGTATGGGTTTTTATTGCGAGGGGTACAGTCCCAGCCATTTTCGATGACTGACAGTTTATTAATATGCTCTGACATTGACAACTGACAAATAATATTGACAATAACAATGTAATACTCCACTGAATCCATCATCTATGGAACCATAGAGAGAAACAGAATCCATAGATACAGACAAAAACCCTATTTCCACCATGTTGGTTGGCTCTTTTATTCTTATCTTTTCCAAATTTACCGAAGCGGAGTCTGCAACGGATCGTTTGCACTTGTTTGTAACAACAATTTCGGGGCACTTGTCGCTACTATCCACCAACGAGAAAAAACGACAGGTTTTCTCTATTCCACCGAATTAGGTATTATTCACTATCCATCTATCGCAAAGATAAACACCTTGATGCCTCTTTTCGTGAACCCCCGTCTCCTATCCGATGAATTTCGCTTCAAGGTGTAGGTGACAACTAAAGTTTGGCGAATTTTTGGCTTGCAGCCGGCCATTCTCCTTGTCGTTCCTTGGAGAACGGAAAGTAACCTTGGGCTCTTTAATAAATGGCTCCTAAGTTACTGGCAACTTTTTAGCAATCTCCAGTATGGAGGCAGTCCCTTAGTCACTTGCTAACCCCAAATTCTTGACGCCTAGCATGAATGGGACATTCTATAATATCCTTGATATAGAAGACCGTCCCACGTCAGCATATTTCTAAAAGCTAATTTACTTGTCCCCGTCAGTCGTATTACGAATGGCTGTTTGTACACCATTGTGACATCCGATAACTCGAAGGGATTGGCGTTAAGGGACCATTTGTTATCAATTCCTGAAATTATTTTAATTCATCACATAACTATCTCTTTGGATTTTCATATATAATTATTTTTATGGTAATAGTTTAACATAATGTCAAGCCTATATGTTGACATTGTACACAACAGGTGATGGGTACATTAATGTGATAGGTAACAGACAGACGACCTACATACCTTGCATAATTAAGTTTCGGTTAATATAATAGAACTTAAAGTCAAGCATAGCTCATTTGAAATAGTAATATAGATTATTTATAAGCAAAAAGTTAAACTGGCTATATAAAACAGAATGTCATAAAAAATAATACAATGAATTATTTAGAATTAAGCAATTTACTACACATTACTAATACACATTAGGTACTAGCCAAAACAATTTCTAAGAAATTAAAAATCTGTTTATAAATTAAGTTAAATCTTATAATATGCATAATTTGTATAATGTTATAGTAAAAATCGGTTTTATTATTGATATTAATAAAAGTATACAGGTTTTACTAAAAACCTATAGACACTGTGCTCCAATGATGAACAAATGTAGTCTAATTATTGGATCCGACATGTTTACAAAAGTTACGATATTAAATATTATACCATTCATCCTTACAATAACTCACATTCAATAAAAAACAAAATATATAATTATCTAGGCTTCTGACTAATGCAATTCAAAGAATTTCGATTTCGCGGATACTTTCTACAATATATAAGTATCATAATTTGCTGAACATTTTTATATCAGATTAACAGTGACACTAAATATGTAACAAAATCTAATTTTACCGACATTTACCGGTAATAACGGTATACAGCTAAATGTATTTAGCTTATAGGATTACAATGTTTTAATTTATAATTCAGTTCTGACATTATAAATAAGTATTATTTTCTATCTGTAGGGTTAACATAAAATCAATAAAATGTCGTATTTCGAAGATTGGTTGATGTGCTATCCATTATTGTCTTGACATCGTAACTTTATTTTTTCGTAAACAAAATCACAGAGTACATTTGTATATACTAATATACAAAATGTTGTTTATTCTGTTCCATATTTCCAAGCCAAGCGAAATGATTAGTACTTGAAATCTAATTATAAAAAGTGATGAGACAAACGTACCAGATTTCTACTGTTGGAGGTAAAAAATAAACGTAAAACCTTTTTAATGTGTTTTGGTTTGAAATAACAAACGGGTTTGGCAGATGCATAATGATGGAAATTACGTGATGGAGTTATTATCATGTGGCCATTTTGTTCGTAAATATAATGAACATAATAATCGACAGAGAAATTTTATATTTAATTTTGGATACTAGTCATCAAGGTTTATTAAGGTGTTGTAGTCCTTAGCCAGGTAGGTGCAATACCGTTAAAAATGCGAGTATCATCATCAAAGTTTGTAGTGTATCTAAGTGAGAACGTATAACTTAAAGGCCTATAACAGAAAGCTTGATGCATTGCTTCGGAAGGTGTTCACTAGAATGTTGGGAGAAAAATTTAACATCAATGGTTTATTTCACCATCATACTAAATCATCACATTTCGTCATATATTAGTTTTGTGTTTTCAAATTTTACAAAGTTATTTCAATTCTCTATGTTTTTTAACAACTTTAATATGACGACGCTACAGAAAACCTCATTAGCGAGTTTCGATTATATTTGTTACAAGGTTGGGGATCAATGCATACGTTGCGAGAATTGCGAGCAATCTTCCATAATTGGATGTAAAATACCTACTCTTTTTGTTTACCGAATTCAATACGAATATTAATCACATAATGTGCCTTCCACAGAATACATTTTGTGTGCCGTCCTTGCAATTCTACTTCAAAGAAATTTTGTTGCAATATTGAGTTAAAATATATGTATGTACAATAAAATGTTCAAATCTTTACATAGGTAAAATACGCCACAATTAAAGGACCAAAATATTAACGTTTTAAATATAAAATTTACAAAAAAGTAATTATATATAATCTATTGTGCCTCTGTTAGTGAGTGTCATACAATTTCTGAACGGCTTGAGTGATTCACTTCATATTTATATGATTATTTTGTTTTATACACATATTTTACATTAATTTAGATTACTTACTTTATGTTCAGACAAACGCGTCTATGATAACATCCATTGTACGTGTTAAGTATTTAAAGTTTAAATTTTATGTGGCATTTATGAATATTACAGAAATGTACATCTTTAAAGTATAAAATTATTTATGAAAAGGCGTTTCTGGGCCGTAAATTATTTCATAAAAATGGATTCAATTAAATGTACTTAATTTTTTATAAGTAGCTCTTGTTGACTTGTTGCTCCTGAAGTTGACCTCAATGAGATCAAAAAATGAAATTGGTTCAAGGTTAAATTATAAATAATAATAATCCAAGAAATTATTATTTTATTAATATAATTTTATTGTGTCACAACGTCAAAATAATATTCAAAATTTCAATCAATAACAATAAAAGAGCAATCACGAAATACTTTACATCCCGCTTTTATCGAGGTCGAAGAAAGTTGAAAAACGGACGCAACTAAATGACCAATCAGATCCGTTTTCAATTTCAATCCGCGTGATAAACGCGCTAGAACGTTTTTCGAAAATGGAACGAATGTTTTTTATAATTTCCTATGTCAACGACATCATAATGTGTATGCTGAGGTTTTTTTTTCAGTGGTTTTTCCCAGATAGCCACAAGGTTATTTTCTCCACTACTCTCAGCTCTGTATTGGTCTAGTGTTTCAACAGCGTCAGTTTTACACAGACGCTCGGTGCGGTGGGCTTAAACGCTTATTATATATTTTATTCTGTTTTCGCTCTCCTCAGTGATAAGTTTTAAATAGTGATAAAAATATTTATTGATTTGGATTGAACTTGCTGTTGTTGGACACGGAGTTTTATATAGGTAAATATTTATTGTAATTTGAATAAACTTTATATAACTGAGATTGAAAATCTAATCAATTATTAACGATTGTTCTTATCTAAAATGCACTGATTCGAAGATACTGTACATTTTAAACGTGAGACATTGGGTTGGTACTCATGTATTTTATATTTCAATAAACGTTAACACATTCATAACCCCACACTCGATTCCCTTTGTCTTGGGAGGCGTTGACAAACACATCATACAGACGAACACGACCCGAAAGTAAAATATTATGTCTGCTCCAGCCGGGAATCGAACGCTTTGCTCTGCACCCAGGGTCACGACCAACTTGGCTACGGGGTCAGCACAATATTCTATAACAATATTTTAATCTAGAACTACGGATCCAGGTCACGGCGAGACTGAGTCAAGTCTAACCGTTTTAATGCAAAAATCATAAATACCCGTTATAATAAAAAATCTTCAGTATACTTTTTATTTTAAATAATGATAATTATTCAAAATAATACAAAAGTAGTTATGCTGTTTATGTCTTTTAAAATATAAACATATTTTTTTAATCAATGAATCTACATAAAATTGTAGCCTGAAGAACAAGTATGAATTTATCCCATAAATATCTGGGTCGGTCAGGTTCAGTCTTGGGTACTTTCCTTATCACGCGCAGTGCCTACTAATTGAGCTTACAGAGGCGTCTGGTCGTTAATCATTTTTGAAAGCCCTACCTTCAAACATTTAACGTAGGTTAAATAACCTACGGTACAGTAAAGCCTCAACAGTTATTTCCTTACTTATACTTACTGTACTTACTATAATATCAAGGTCTACCACTTTCACACTGCTACATCGATTGCTTCGTAAGACCAGCGGAAATTTTAACGTGTAAATGACCATTTAAAATTCAAATCGACTACACCCTCGAAAGGTATTTTAATTATTTTTTGGGTTACCTACTCTCGTTAAAACACGGAAGGCAAGTAGCATAACTTGCGCGTCTGTCTGTCTGTACGTCTGTAAACTGATTGGTCCCGATCTACTCGATTGGAAACAATTATATAGAGTTAGGCGTTCTAATGAGTGTTCAATGTCTAAAATAAAGTAATTTCAAAAACAGTATTTGACATTAAAGTGCTTGAAATATATACTAATATTATAAAGAGAGAGTTGAATTTTGTGAGTTTGTGTATAGGACGGTGATCTTCTAACCACGGCACCCATTACAAAAGTTATTTTACCATTTAAAAGGTTTTTTCACACCATTATTATTCCGGATGATCAATACGTATATATATAATGTATAAGTTATCATAATTGTGCAACACGAACGAAGTCGTGGCGGCCGCTAGTGTTATATAACAAAATACTATAACGAAAGGGCATGTTATGGTTGACACATATATATTTCAATAATATCAAAATATACTGTTTAAATACACCCAAGCCACCACCAGTCGTCTAGTTATAATCTATTAAATTATAATAGGTTCAAAAATGTATACAATAATAAGGTGTTGCGCGACCGCAGCGGTAGACCGTTTTTCTTCTATCATTGAAAATGCCTGATATCTTTGTATAATAATAAACCTCCTAGAAGAAAATATCAAAACGACAATTATTGAACGGACAAATAAATTATTAACAATAAAATAAATTATTACAATATAATAAAAAGTTTTATTTATGAAAGTCAATTGTTAAATAAATTGTAATTTGTAATATGCTAAAAATGTACTTGAATGTTACATAACTTCTGAAATACACAATAGAAATCAACAAAAGCATTGATTTATTTGAAAGCCAAAGTTGTTTGTCGTTCAGTAATAATAAAATTTTCGTATTGTCCGGTGTTCTGACATCTTGTGTCGTTCTCTGTTACGAATTGTATTTAAATATCTAATTTTAAACAAATAATCTATTTTATTGTTTATTAAAAACAATTGTTTGTTTGACATATGGCATGTGCAACATGGAAACGTCAATTAACATGCAACATAATGATAAAAAAAAATATCACATGTAACTTACAACATGTAAATGCATATGTGACATACAAATTCATATGCAACGTGCAATTGCATATGTATGTAACATGCAATTGCATATGTATGTAACATTCAAATGCATATGTAAGTTACATGCAAATGCATAATTGCTCTCTAATTACAAGCATACAAACTGTACTTATTCTCAGCGACCGAGCCGAGATCTCGGTTAGAGTCCGCAGACTACAAAAGTTGCGGTCGAAAGTGAAATCTCGATCTCTCGTTTCATCAGTTCGGCTTCGGATGGGGATGCGGAATGCACTAAAAGCAAATTGCTAACACGACGGACTGTAACACAAACTTACCATATTTTAACAGTGAAAAATTCTAGTGAATGTATCTGCGGGAAAATTTGAAGCATTGTTGTATCAACTGGGGGTTGATGATGAGTCCATCAATAAGGAAAGTTTTACAATTTCTTACGGCCCTCTGATAAGTAAAGAAAAATGGTTATGTGATCACCTTATTTTTTGCGTAAACTCTTGATAGATTATTTTAAAATAACAGTAAAAATCGCTTCTAAGTACAATAAAACAAAGAAAATAGCAGGTTTGACTTTTAATACATATTTGTTGATTAAGTGAATAGGTGACTCACCTATTTTCACTCGAAAAAAATGCGATTTTAATACAAAAATTTAAAAGTATTATCTATATGTATATAACAAAATTCTATATGATCGCTGTCTGTACATAAAGGATATATAATCCTATGCATGTATATAACATCATACATTGTGCTTGCGGATTGTTGCAAGGTAAATGAATACAAATTTAATAAGAAACAGAAAAACCCAGTTCTAAGACAATGGAGATGCTGTTTCTAAGTGTAAGGTAGTTTATCTGAAGCGAAGTGAGGACAGTTTGGTTCTTAACCATTACAAAAGATAATACGCTATACGGTTACACACTTACACCCCCGCTGTAGGATACAATGTGTTGCGAGTGGCACCCATCACAAATACCCATGACCCGAAAACAAATATTTATCTGTCACATAACTGTCTACCCCGGCCGGGAATCGAGCCCGGGACCCCTCGCTCGGCAGGCGGGACCACTAACCCAACCAACCGCCAACCGTTCTATGAGGTAGTCCAAATCGTTATAAAAGATAATGTAATATCGTACATCAAAGCAAGTGATAATTAATGTACATGTAAATGATAATAAATTCATAATTTAACAAATCATTGTCGTGATAATGTCAAGCAATTAGCATTATTGGCTAACAAACCGCAGTCAAGCGACATCCAAATTAGGCTCTCACGCTGTTGAAAATCACTATGCTTAATTTTACATCCTTACAACATTGACACACACACACACACTCAGATATTGGCACATGCTATTATCGCTACTATATATAAAATATAAAGTGTATAGTGGCTTGGTAGAGACGTCGTAGTGTTAAACTTGTGGGTTAGTGCAAATAATTACGCCATCGAGTTTTAGCATGATGGTGTTGACATCAACGTCCACATATCCAATGTCGTTTTCATGGAATCATTTTATAATGAATACGTGTATAATAAAGTTATAATTTCGTGTGTATTATCTTGCGTACGTAAATACGAAGAACGGAAAAATGGATCCTTCCTGGAACCAATCACGTTTCGGTTTGATTATCAGGTTTTGGAGAGTATCGTAGAAAATAAAAAAAAATTATCAAGTGCGTTATTGCAAAGATGAAAGGTATGTCACTCATAATTAGTCATTTGCTTTTTCATTGAATAACGGAAATTGATAAAATAAAATTATCTAAATTTCTGTAATGTTATTTAAATTATAATTTAAAATTATTTTGTTTACAAATTGTGACCAACAACAGCTTATGGAGTAGGTACGTAGTGATATTCACATAATTCGTATTTTACCCTCAGCTAAATGTGTAGAATACCATCCTTGGTATTTTTTATTTTTATTTTTTAGCATTTCATATGTAAAACTTTATTACTTTGCAAATTTTGTTCATGGAGTGCCTTTTCAAGAGCTTACCTATTTTTATGATTCATCTCTTCTCCTTAATCTTTGAAGTTATGTTATGTTGTCCATAACACAAAACCAGGTTTTTAGTTCTAATCGTAGTGAACGGTACTATAATTCTTCAATCAATCAATTTAATAGTGTTAGATACCGCAGTAAACTACCTTATTAAACCAGTAAAGAATGCAGGTAAATATATTTTAAATAAATACATATTGTAAAACAAATCACCATTACACTTGGATAAACTTTTTCTAAATCAAACTATTTTTGTATACCATTAATAACGATCGAAATCGAGCGAAAATCATTGTCGACTCGAATAAAGTGGCGAAATCTAATCTAGCAATATTTATTGATATAAGTTCTGAAAGGAATATCTAGTCCTTTCTCGTAAGCTATACCATAAGGAAGAAGATAATTCCCCTTATTTGCGTCTCAGAAGTGACTGTGCCATTACATTTTACCGTTTCTTTAAGTTCAATTGCAATTCCTTGTTAGTTATCTGTGGTAAGACGTGGTAGGAATGTGTTTCCGTTTCAATAAAAAATATTGTTTTATCACTATCAAGAGTTACAAATTTTATTTCACATCTAAACTTGTGATTTGTTTATATATAATTTGTAAAAATCCGACAAACGAGCAGATGAACCACCTGATGGTAAGTGGTCACCGTCGTCCATGGACATCAGTAAGACAAAACGCGTTACTTATGCGTTGTCGACCAGGAAATGTGAGGAAAGAAAGAAAGTATTATACATGAAGAAAGTATTACAGAATCACAAATTAAAGTTATTGGGTTAATTAATATTTACTTCGTAGTAGACAACTGGTGACAGTATTAATATAATATAGAAATTAATAAAATATTTTGAAGATCGTTCTTTTCAATCTTAAAATGTATTATACACATTAAAATAACACCATCGAATTCATATTGAATGCTTAGCTGTTGCCCTATACAAAGATACCAACCATACAGGAAGAAAGTGCGAGATGACGTTGGGTGCTACACGATTTCGTTCGCTATACCCTTCTCATAGAGATTATTTTAGCTCGTACTTAGTAATCAAGTCTTTGAGCTTGATAGCAACAAGTCGGGAAAGGCTATCTGCCGATAAGTCGGTCAGTCGGCAAACTCACTTTATGTAAGATTCCGACCTATCCGCCTATAGGTTTTGCAAGCCCTTTAGGTTGTTGGTAACAGGAAAAGGAGCCAGTTTTAATTGGAACTGTCATTAGTGTTACGTGTATTACTAATCGGTTAAGGATTGAAGAAGTTTTTAAATTGTACGGATTAAATTGCAAACAAATTTTGTATGTGGGTATGATAGATCGCTTAAATTGTGCAATTTAAATTAAATTACTTTTAGTTTATGATTATTAAACGCTGTTTCAATTTAATTTGTAATTTGAGATAATTTTTACGTTAATTAATCCCATTTTTTAACATTGTTAAGATTTTTTTATATTAGTGTTGTAATTGCTATTTGAATGTAAGTTGCCAGGTTTATGTAATTAATTGTTGTAACTAGGATCACCAATACCTGATAAATAACAAAAATATAATATTAGGCCACGAAATGAAGGAAATAATTGGTTTCTATTATCATTGTACTATTTTGTACAGAGTATATGTCGGCAGCCTGACTCTGGAACTCACTGCCACCAAACATCCGTGCATTTAAATCTCTATTTACGTTTAAGAAAGCAGTCAAAGAACACTATGTACAGTACCTTTGTACATTTTTTAAGATCATTAATGTTACACTTAGCCAAGTATGTGAGCCATTAGCCATTATTGAGTATTAGCCAAGTACATGAATAAGTAAATAAATAAATATATTGTTTTATTATTATTGACTTTTGTTTATTAGTATTATTTATCCGTTTAGTAAGTTATGTAAATGTTACTGTAAGTAACTCTCTGTGTGTACTTAAATTGTTATTTTTTGTTTTTATTATATAGGTATATGTTTTTCTTAATGTTCCCTTTTGGAAGAGATTTGTAGATTATATAAGTTACTACTTATATCTTTGTAATTTTTTTCTGTTTTTTTTGTGTGTCCATTAATAGTTAAATAAATAAATGGTTCAGGTTCATAGCTATTCTTTGAACCGAATTTGTTTTCGAAGCAGACCTCATGATTAGTTGAAAATATAATCACAGAGTGAAAAAAAATACTGTTAAGTTTAACACAATTTAGGGTCATACGAATTTCATGTGTTTAAAAACCACTAGAAAAACTTTTAGTGATTTCCCACGTCAGACGATCCATTGTGTTGTTGCGTCAATACAATGCAATGCAATAATTCTTCATTTGCACATAAAATGTAACAAGCTGAGAATAACACTCATGAAACGGTACACAAAAGACAGCTTCCATGTACTCGCTTCTCTAAACGATCTTCTAAAGGCCGCTTAGTTAGAAAAGTAAGATGAGTGAAAAGAATAATTGGAGATAATTCATCTCAATCATAAATAACATAGTAAAAAAATATAGCAATATAGAAATAATAGATTTAAATCGAAATTTCGAAAAAATAGTTGAATTAAAAGCTTCACAAGGTAAAAAACCATGTGGTAACTTTAACCGAAGTAGTTATTTTAATATTTATTTTTCTGAACTTAATTATTCTAAAGCACACCGTATATGTAAATGCGATTTTACCTCTTATGTAGAGGATTTTTCTCTTTCACATACAGCGGAATATAGTTTATAGTATAGTAGTATTTTATTTTGATGCATGAGTACGTACTCATTCGGTTATTTCTAAAGTAAACTAAAGCAGGAATGTGTATTTCACTACATAAAAATATATGTACATGACATGACATAAATTCCAACAATGCCTTCAATGTTCTTAACATATGAGACATTTAGAACGCATTGTATTATTCATTACTGCTGAAAACAATGTTTGAATATGATTGCAAAGCCAGAAATTTTATATAAAACATCACAAAATCAAATGTAACCGTTTTGTTCCTGATTATCACATTCATTTACAAAGCGAAATTGCATTTAATTTAATATAATCATAAAATGATGAGAAGCATTAATGCATAACATTGAATTTAACAACACGATGTTTTTGGAAGGAATTTCGCAAATTTGTATTATAAGAATGTCAATTGAATACCGAGCACAATAAAATGCATTTGATCGATTTCTTGTCTATGAAAATACCATGTCCTATTTTTATTTGAATCCTTAATCTATTATTTATGTATGTATGTTGTCATGATGTTGAATGGTCATTGTACGTAATGAGGGAGGTGAAGACTAAAAGTCATGTAGAGAGCGTGACAAAATAAGTATACAAAATAAATGTAAAAAAATGTGTTTACAAATGTTTTATACGTGTTTCTGTCGCAGTGTGGAAGAGCCAGTAATAATTTTGGATGGTGTTGTTGATGTCCGTAGGCAAACGTTAGCACTTACAGGTGTATTGTCTGCTCGATTGTCAACTTCTTACATAAAAAGTAATTATACTCTAGCTCTGTATAATACACAATAGTAATATTTACTTACCCGTTTACCTATAGTCAGAAACACTCTTTGAAGGATTGAGTTGGACCCAATTTCAGAGTGTATTCATCCATGTTCCCAAACAATTTTATCCCAACTTATGCATAGTAGTAGGGTTCTTTATGCAGGGAATAGCGGATGCTGATATTAGCTGATTGATATATATATTGGTTATCATAAACGGGGTTCCTGCTTTGTGAATATTAACCATTCGGTGGCCCGTTTGCTCATTCTTGTCTAACGACGTAAAATATATCAATAGTATAAGCAGCATTCCAAATCTGCGCTATGTGATACAACCACACCCTAGTCAAAATATAAAAATAAGAACAGCTAGTCATTTTTATCAATCTTCTACTCTACAATTACTCCACGTCTAGATAAAGATCAAAAACGTTGTCCTTTAACAACCATAAATCTTGCCTCGGCCTAACAGTAAGATTTATCCGACGGCATACGTCCGGAACGCAGGGAAAGTCTTGTTTAGAGAATCGGAGCGAGCGGATGACTCACTATTCACTACGGTAAACTTGATCATTTTTGTCGCAGTAGTTTCTTTACCGCTCACTGTAGCCTGTGGTCTTTGGGCGTTTAATCAGACATTAACTAAAGTGCTTTGAGTTAAAGTCTGTCACTCATATACAAACTACAAAGTTTATGTTTACTTTGAAGTTATAAGTATTAAATTTCGTGGGAGGCTAGTAGCTTGAACGACAGTTTCCTGAATGGAACATAATTTACCAAATTTTTTGCTATGTGCGTATTAAAAATATTCAGATTAAAAATGCCATCTGGTAATCATTCATAATAAAATTGCATGCGCTGGCTTATACCGACATATACCAAGTCAGTAATAAAATGATTTATCACCTAGAAAGCATTTCAGCTGTCCCACTTTTCTACACAACAAAGCTTACGTAAATATGAGTTTTACGATCATAAATATAGCATTTACGTGCAACAAGCCAGTCAAAGCTTTCAGTCTGAAGCCTCATCTGCCAAATTTACGACGTATAATGGCCACGTATTTAATTTGCGTGTTAAGGTGTAATAAAATCAAATTATGACTGGATAGAGTTTATATACGTTTGTATTCTGAATCTTTGTAATCGACATATCGAACAACACATAATTTTTGGAATTATTGTCTCTGTTGTATTTTTATCACGCGATAACCCCTGAACATATTAGAATATTTATATTATGCAATGAAATGAATTATTTTTCTGCGAAATTGGTTTGTACAAACACATTTCGAACGTCAAACTACGCCATCGGTTCAACAAATCCCTGCCGTGAGTGGTCCCGGAAGACGAAGAGGCAAGAAATGCCCGAAGAGTTTTTTTATCGTTTCCACAGTTACATAACGCACTCATGGCTACATATTAAACTCGTGTCCAAGCTGTATCTCTAAAGTAATCATCGAGTTTGTAATAACGTAAGAATGTTATTGACGTGAGTTTTTAATTTACAATATGTCATTTCTGTCAATTGTAATATCATATTTAACAAGTTATATTTAATCGACGTTAAGTTACGCCGGCCATATGTTTTCCTCGTCACCGGCGGGAGTACTGCGAAACAGCGATTTCGCTGAGTGCGACCCCTTTTCGCAGTTATTCATTGGGCACTGCGGCATTGTAATTTTTATTAATGTATACAATTTTTTTTTTTGTTTTCATACCGCATTGTTGTTGTTTTTGTATTTTATGGCGAAATAAATGATTTTCTGCCTTTCTTCTTATCCCAGAAAATTACTGTCTTACCACGGAATAAAAGGTAAAATTGGTACGGAAGTACTGTTAATACGCCGATGGATTAGTTAATCATTATTACTCCATGGCTATTGAAATAATAATAATGTTTATAATTCATACATCTCAAAAAACAAAAGGTATTTAAATTAGGACATTTATGATCTGTTTCAGAAAGATGAGTAAGTAATAATTATTATGCGTAAAATATTTAAACGTAACAATTAGGTTTCTAAGTAAAGCGAGATCAGTTTACTAGAACTCAATAAAATCCAAAGAACGCGTTATTGGCGAATTCACTTAAAGATGGCCTTCACCTGAAAACAAAAACATGAAATAATATAACACCGCATTTTCGCATATGAGACCGGAGACCAATGTACCAATCATAAATCACTATAACGTTCATACTTCTGTTTTCCTAATACCATTACGCTCACTGGACATTATGATTCAATATTTGCTCCTAGTATGGACAGTTAATACGGTACGTTGTATGATAAACACGGTACATACTTACAACAAAATAGATATGCGATCATGCAGTATGTAAGGCAATGACACCACTGATTTGTATTTTGCAACTAGACCTTGAGCACTAAAAGGATTTGTTTATGCAAACTAAATAAGATCTTGTAAAGATAACTCCTTCTCAGAACACAACCCAACATTCAGAGTTTGTTTAGAGTGTAGATCAAAAGCAAAGTATTTCACATTTATAATACTCTACCGACAATCAAATATAATTTAATTAGAGTTTTGTAATTACGAGTCGTTACAATCTACAATTATTTATTTACTAGGTTTTAATCCTTTTCGTGTATAATGATAACACAGTCTACTGAATTATTTCATATAGTCAGCTATCGGAGCTGTTTAGACATATTACACTTCAGGGGGTCTATGTGTTCGAACACGATAACAGTACTGCACAAAGTTTATAAAAAATAAATAAAAAGATTTATGAGTTAGCTATTTAAAGTGTGTGGAAAATGTTATAAAATACCTGATCTCAAAACAATAGCACGAAAATGCGAGTACCTTTCTGATGCGGTTAATGTTTGTGACATGAAGAAAATGTTTACAGAAACGAAGCGAGGTCGGATAGTTAATGTGTAAGATTTACTAAATACGAGTACATTGCTTACTTAGATGTTAGATGCGTACCTATATTAAATTGCTTTGTATCGAGTTCTGACGCATATACATGCACTGCATGCATAATGAGATATGCCAAAAAAGTCAATTTATAAGGAGATATTTCTAGATTGATGCATCTTAACGTTGTAAGAGACTCAAGAGTGTCAATATATGCAGATTACTTAATAACTGGCAGTTTTCATAGAGTTGGCAATAGGCGCTCTTCAAATATTATTAATTTCGAGGTTATATTGATTGCATCACTGACAATCGGTTTTTGCGTATTTGCCAAACTTTTTGAATTTCACAACAGATTTGGCAATTTATAACGATTGTTTTGACAATCGAATACAGTATTCAAGGTTTAAGTCTTCAAGGTTCTTTTAATTTTACTTTTACGAATAAATTTTTCGGCGCGTTTTATTCCAAATCCGTTGTAGTGAGTTCTGTGGAGCTGTGAAGTTGTATTGGTTTAAAAAATATACGAGTGTTTTCTTTTTCTGTCCATACTGCCTTATATTATCTGTACACCTACAATTATGTTTATCTGGTATGGTAATAAAATAGGAGAGATTGTCTCTACTGTCGATTCCGCGGTCTGCCAGCGTCCTATCAATACGGAACGAGACTTAGAAAACGGGATCGGAACCTGATTATTTATGGTCTAGTTACGTGATTACTTTAAAAAAGTATTACATAAATAAAGTATATGTACCTTTCGGTTAAATTTACGAAGTTCAGTGCAATGAATGTATACAAAAAAAAAACAAAAAAAAGGCAAAGCGTACAAACTACTTCTCACAAACCACAACTTCAACTGTTTCATCAGTAACCTCCATACTTTTTTATGTTAATAAGCGGTAATCGAGCTGACGGGTCACCAGGTGGTAAGTGGTGACTAGCGATCCTGCGTATTAAGGTCACTGCGTTGCCAACCAGATTTTAATTTTGTTTCTATGTATTTTGCATTGTGTCATTTTAATTAACCCCTGTGTTCTGTTTTTGTTTTCTGTTTATTTCTTTAATGTTTTACAAGTGCGTGTCCATGTGTACCATGTTAATATTGTATGTGATAAAGCTTAATTTTAACATTTTAAAATACAACAACATGTGCACGAAACGCGGAAGTGCAGCGGTGAAGTGAACGAACAATATAACCAACAATGCTGAACTGTTTTTGGGGTATGGGTTCCGTCGAAAACTTTGATTATTCAACTGAATTATCGTCCAGGTGAGATAAGATTTATTCGAGTACGGGAGTAGTAACTACAATCGTTGGAAAGTATCAATATACTTTTATATATTGTTCTGTATATATTGGACTATAATAGAATTCCTATGACGTTTTTTAAAGTATTTCGTAATGTTGTATTTCCAAAATAAATCTATAGTAATATTATAAAGAATAAGAATTTTCTAAGTTTGTGTGTATGCGAAGAGTAATCTTTTTTTTTACATTTTTTACATAATTGATGATATTCATCAATTATCATTTCAATTCTTGTTAATATATGTCCTCCTTTTTCTACATATAACTGTTCAACCAGAACGAAGCTGGCAAACAGCTAGTATTCAATAAAATGCCTCCCCATAAATGGTTATATTAATCTGTCACATTAACATTTTATAGGCGTATTGATTTTTTCTATTGTAAACCGAAAGTGTACATTTTTAGAGTAATAGCTGAAACCAGAAACGAGAAAAGTTCGACAGTTTTTTTGTAAATATACTCATTTTTAAGTATAGCATAGATATTCTGGGAATCCATACCTTTTAAAATATCTTTAAATTGAAAACTACAAATTACATTCAACGATTACGAGTATATGAATACATGCAAACACATACATAAACTGTGTTGTAAAATATAGTAAATAGAGTTATAAAAAGCACGCTATTTCTAAAAAGCGTGCTTACGTTTTGCGGACATTCCAAGAGAACTCCAAAATGCAAGCTTTTCGGCATTAACGGTCACCCAGGTGCATCGACCGCATTCGAGCTCCAGTTTTTTAATCGGCCAGTTTGTTTCTGAAAGGCTTCCGTATTTTATGCCGGAATAATTTTACATGCGGACTCTTAAGCAGCTTTCGGCGTATTTAAATCGGGTTTTTGTTCAAAGTCACTTGCAACGATTAAGTACGTACCTAATGTAATTTTTTCTTTTAAAGGGTTGTTTGTCGGCGGGGTATTCATTACGCTACGTCATTTACTACGTTCTTATCACTACTTTTGCTTGAAGTAATAGTTAGTAGCTTTAATTTGCTTCGTCAATAATATAAAGGGCTATTATACGCTAAGATAAAAAAATTGACAAGTTATTATTATTAGACATTTGTTCATTTATTTTGTGCTTACGGTTTAATGGTGAAGATAATAGATATGTTAGAGTTTGCTAGGCAGCGATATAATAATAATACACATTCAACCCCCGCATTAGTGAAACAAATATGACATCACAAACATCCATGACCCTAGAACTAACATCTGTCTGTCACATGAATATCTGTTCCGACCGGGAATTAAACTCGAGGCCCCTCGCTCGCGGCAGGGTCACTACCAACTGGGCTATGGAGTCGTCAAAATAGAAAAATCTACGTATGCATACACATACCACAAGTATATTATGACTCCATGTCAAATATATATATATGTAATGTAAATGACGTCCAATATGATAGCGATGAAACCTTGAGCTTCTATTAAATGATAATCTGAGTTTTTATTCAGATCTTTTTCTTTAGTTCATATTTACTATTAACTGAAATATTACAGATCTTCACAAGATATATACATACAATTTCAAAGTTATATGCTGTTATAGCAGCAACGATAGCCTAATGGTTCGAACGTCGGTCTCCTGCACGGGAGACTCGAATTCAAATCCGCCATGCACTTCTAATTTCTCTGATCATGGCCATAATACAAATCGATTAAACCTTGTTGAGTGGAAAAATCATGAGGAAACCTGCGCACCTGTGAATTATCCATGATGTTCACAAAGCTGCGTCACGTTTGCCAACTGCTACTTGGCAAGCGTGGAGAACCCTTAATCTCTCTCAGTGGGACAGCTGTGGTTAATAGTGATTCTATTATAATTGGTTAGCATGGAAAAACCTTCCATGTACTCAAAACTAGTTACTATCCTAATAGTATTGCTAGTTAGCTACCATGTTATTGGGATGTTGTTGATGAATTTACTGATTAAGTGATTTATTTTATCGTACTGTCAACACTGTGAATATCCCATCGATATCATCCTTATCATACCCAAATATATACTTGCATACCATAGTTGTTGAATTGGTAATGCTCTCTTAGAAAGCAGATTTTTTCTATTATGTTAATCACATTTTATGTCAGGCAGATCAAGTTACCAATTCCAACTGCAATATTTTAAATAATAGCTTTTTTAACGCTCTGATACTAGTTTATCTGCCGCATTGTCCGCTCCGGCCAGGTACTGAAACGAGAACCTTTCATTAATAAATTGTCTACAGGTTCTATTTTAGATGTGACTGTTAATTACCGTTAACTTATAGAGGACTTGATCCCAATATTCCCCTCGATATACCTATGTCCAAGTTATAAACTTTCTGTGTCCCAAGTTTTATCAAAATCCATTCAGATGTCTTTGCGTGATTGTGTGACATATATACGAAGTTTCACATTTATAATATAACGTAGGGATACGTATCCTACTTGCTAACGACCTATGGATAAATTGAGGACGCTTAACTAGTTCTATTCAGTAGTTCTTGCGTGACACCGCAGGTAACAGTAAATTGTAACAAATCAGAAATAACAGTTAAACGTGCGCTACCAACCTCTCCGATGAAACATCACGAAGATTTGAAAGGTGCTTACAATTTGGTCGGATAACGGACGGAGTAAAAAAACCTGTGTTACGCTCGCCTTAAAGGCAATCAAATTATATGCAGTCTGTAAACGTTGTTTACTTCTGCACTATACATTTTTCGTGTCATCAATCCACTGAGCATTTACGAAAAAGTATATTTGTCAACAGATGGTCCATCTGCTCTTCTGCACACATCGAAGCAAATTATAGTAATCGTAGCGACTATACTATTCAGACTTATGATATCTCATAAATCCAAATGCTTCGCATAGATAAAATAATTGCTGAAAATGAGTATTTAGATTTTGAACAACTTTGCAATGGTGGTAGAATTATATCGCTGTAATGACGTAACGAGAGCTTAGTGGTTGAATAAATAGCTTTCCATTCGGGTGACCTGGGTTTGAATTGTGCCCAATTTTTGCCGTCACGCTTTGGAGAAATTTGCGGATGTGTAAACAAAATTTTACAGTATTTTAACTACAGTGAAGTGCCAATCATTTACGTATTATTATAGAATAGCAATCTGTGCACACAAACGCAGTTTAAATAAGTGCAAAGTTCATTGCCAACACATTACTTACAAATCAATTTCTCGACGACTTTAACTTAACAAACAGTAAAATCTCGTAATGATATTTCTCAGTATACATTACAATAAAATCATCTACCATGGGCTACGACGCAAGAACGGCGCTTAATTGAAGCAGACATACTATTTATTGAAGCCGTAAAATACAATAACAATTAGTACGATGATGTAGCGTTTTAATCTGGTTTGAATTAGACTAATTCGTAACACTATTGCTGCAGTTTTTGCTGGGAATGGGACCTTTTAGGGATTTAATTTCCGACAGATATTTCTTGACAAATGATTGTTCTCGGTGTTGTAGATTATTTGTGTGTGACCTTTCATAGGGCATCCTTGCGTTTGTTTTTGTCAGATTGTATTTTAGTTGTACCTACTGGATTAAATTAAATTATGTTAAATATATATTTTTATTATAATTGCATTGGATGGATGATTGAATTTGAAAGTGAGATCTTAAAGTAATTTTATTACGCGTTGCTATAAATAATATAAAAAATGGTCCAATAAATATTTTCAAAACGGAGTACGGTAATAACGTGGAGACTTTTGAGACCTTTGAGACTTTGAATTATTCAAACATCGTAATCATTAAAAATGATACATCCCAATTTCACTGAAAGTCATGTCCGTGCAGTCAGAATCGACCGAAAGTCATATATCCACGGAGGTCATATATAAAAAGCAGTAAAAAGTAAGTGCTGCCTTCATCGAGGAGCCGAGTGTAGCAATTTTTGGAGAAGCGGGTGCGTCGACCGTTGGTACTTGGACGTGGCCAGCATTCCTCCGTCCACGGACAAGGTTTAATGGTCGGAAAGGCCACGGACCTCAAATAATTTCAGGGAAAAATTATTTTAGTTTTCGTCTTACGCGTCTACAACAACCTGAAGGATAAACTTTAAATTTAATTATTTATGTGTTACAAGTTTATGTTTTTTCGATCCGAAGGTATTTCTTTTTTTTCTTCTGGTTACTTTACAACTGCACGTTGTGAGCTATTTGACAGTATTGATTTCTTAATACATAAAATAAGAGCCTCACGCCTACATACATAAGGTTTCTTCTATCTTCTAATATTTTTGTGTTTTAATTAATTTATGTAATTAATGAGATTTGTATGGTTTCTACCATGTGAATTAGAAAATAAGTAAGCGTTCTTACTATGACTTCACACTACTAGGGTTGCCAATTTCGCTGAAGCAGTTTATAATTTAACAACTTTAAATGATCTATAAACATAAAATATATGCGATAACAAAAAATCTAAAATAATTTGATTAAAAATACATAGAAACAATCGCACACACAAGACGTTACAAATATTTTAGACAAAAATGCCACAGACGAGATTCGAAGTCGGCATGCTCCGCTCCACAGGTCCCCAATTGAATCCGCTCCCCAATTGAGTCACAGAGTCGTCAAGGTTTTAAATAACTGCACATGTAGAACTAGTCTCCCCGCGATGTTTTCGGAGATTCACCATTTGGGAAGGCAGTGTGTCCCAATATTTCGGGAGCTAACGGTGAGACGCGGGAGCATCGACCGGCCAGTTGGAACTGGCGCGCGATCGTCGCGTGACGCCCTTAGCGCATGTGTGTTCGGTGTAAAATAATAAAAACACATGATCACGATCGTAATCACGTGATCTCCGATTACCA
>DWPT01000530.1:0-23476 GCA_018251895.1 Agathymus mariae mariae
GGATTGTGAACCCCCATTTCTTTTCTCTCACGCCAATGGAGACCCCCGTCGAGTCTCCCTTGGACCCCTGGGGGTCCATCTGGACCACTTTGGGAATTAAGAGTCTAAATGAAACACGTTATGACAAGTTTTAGCTGTCTGAGCCAATACAATTGCCGTGTCGCTTTCAACATTAGACGTTTTTAATATTTGAATTTTAAGGTTTTTTATTCCATTATTATAATTTCAAGTAATACCTTACCAGAAACTCAAAATATTACCTTATTCAAAATATTATACAAGTTACATTATATTTTTACAAGTTGCGTAACCGAAATAATCCAAAACAATCGGAAAATCTAAAATAATTTCATATCCGTAACCGAAATGGGTAAAATATTAATAATTTATCCGTATCCACATCCACGTCCGAAATTTCATATTCATAGCATTCCTAACATATACCGACCTAATGACAATATTATGAGTTGTTACCTAAAAACTAAACAGATACGTGTGACGCCCTAAACGAATGCAATTTGAGGTCGCGTGTTTATCGAGTTTTTTCATTACCTTCGGCGCCGTTGTCACTATGTAGTGTAGTGTGTGTTAGTTAAGGTAAACATTTAATGTGGGTTACTAATTAACAAATACAACTAGTCACGAATAGTCGGTTAGGGTCTCATAAATTAAAAGGAAATGTAAAAATCGTCTTTATTCCCACTGCTTGCTTAGCATGCTCACTCGCCTCTCGACCGGAAGAGCCGCTCCACGCCGCATACAAATAGCACAGCTAGCAACCAAGTTATGTACTCAACGTGCATACATTCGTTATTATGTTAATCGCACCAACGTGCACGAATGTGCGCACTTGGCGGCTGGCTGTATGACCGGGCTTCGGACTCGTAATGTACATCATTACTCGAAATTTATGGGCGCCTGGTACCTAACTGCTAGATACGTTAATCGGTGTGTGATGTTGTTAATACAATTAAAAAAGTAATAAATAACATCTGCAAAAAGAAAATATTTTTCCATCGAGATGAGAACTTTTGAATAAAAAGAACCATTATTAATTATTATTATATTCTTATATATATTAATTAATTATATTATTATATTCGTCCAATACCATGGTAAATTTAAGCTACTGTCGCTCCACCTGTAACGTGGGTGACCGTTAGTAGCAATTTCTTTTTTTAATTCTTTTGTGCTTCGAGAGGCACGTTAAAAATGCGGTGTCGGTCCCAATTGTTATCGGCACATCGAAATCATAGTAATCGCTGCGCTATGTTGGCAGCCACTCTCTCCTCCACCACTATGCACTAGAGCAACGCTGTGGTACACTATAGGATTCTATAATTACGAGGAGAGGCCCGTACAATGTTGTAATCTGTTGCTAATAATAGGTTGAAGTCAAATATGATAAAAATACTTTAACCGATAGTAGTATTTCGGAGAAAACCTCCTAATATAGATTGGTTTTGTTTATTTTCAGCTCAAGTATCGATGGAAAGCATGATGGTGGGCGGTGTGGGCGGCGTTGGCGTTAGCTCCGTAGGCGCTGGCATGTCCTCAGTCGGCGGCTTTCAGTTAGTCCGCGAGCCTACTTCGGGAGCGTTGATACTTCTGCCCGCACCACCGGACTTACCGCATACAGTTGTCTGGGGAGGAGTACCTTATCCGTCCGCTCCCCTCCTTCTTCCACCGGCCCCTCACCCCTCACATCTACAGCTACTGCCCGGTGACCTTCTTGCCTCCACAGCTACCCTACAGCATACGCATACTCACTCCACTAGATTGGTTACCCTAGCTCCAGCGCCACCGCAACCCCATCCAGCTCACTCGGTCGACAAAAGAAAACCTATAATTCAACCTCTCATAACTCCACATGCCTTAATAAAAATTGAGCCGGAACCCCCTCAGGAGAAACCTCCGCCACCGACATTCGCGCCGGAACCTGTACAACAACCGCTGATGACAACGCATCTGTATTACCAGCCTGATTACTCGGAACAGGCCTGCAGGAGTCAAGCGACGTCTCCCGTCGCTCCACCGACGCCTCCGCCAGAAGCACCTGAGGTACCCGCACACAAAGATGCGTCGAATCAAACGGATCATATCGAAGATGATGATGATTCTCCGAACCATGCCGATGAAGATGAAAGGGAAGTGGCATGTGTGGGCGTGGCGCACTTCCCTGAGGAATCCGCTGTGTTACAGCTCAATCCGCCTCTGCAACCTCCTCCGATTGACAGTGCTGAGGATTCGTCTTCTGAAGGAATGACAAACTCACATGTAGCAGGTGCGGTCGAAAAGGCGATCGATGCAATAGAAAGGGATGAAGCCTTAGATAACTCGAGCAGTGGTGGCTCTCATGATTTAATGATTGATACAGCGAGTACTTCGCCCATGCAATCTCTTCAGCCTCCGAGACCTCCAGTTGATGTTAGTGGGCTGGAGCTACTATCAAACAGTATTGAGCAGTTTGAGAGAACCACCCCTGGAACTAGTATGCCGACTATAGAACCTATTCCATTGACAGTCGATACAAGAACGTCGACTAAGTTACACATTTCTATAAAAACCTCGCCGAAATCTCCTCCGCGAACTGACACAGAACATCACAGAAGATTTGAATTTCCGGCTGTGGAATCAGTTGATAGGACAAAGCCTTCACTTGACGGTCTGGGATTACTATGTGCTTTAGCGGAACAAAGATTTATGGAAGAAGTAGTAGAAAGCTCTCCAGCGAATTCAACTCCATCTCGGCCATTCATAAAAACAGAACCTTTATTGAGTCCCACAGAAAGAGACAGACCATTAGAAGTACCAAAAAAAGAAAGACATAGGCATAGGGATGACTCATCCAGTGAAAGAAGAAGAAAAAGGAGTTGTGATAGAGAAGAGAGACTTCGTCATAAATTAGAAAAGATGCGTCGCCATAAACGGGGGCGGGAAGGTGATGTGAAAGATGGAGGCGGAGGTGACTTGGAACTAAGTTTACGACGTGTAATGGCCTGTAACTGTGGGGCGATTGATTGCACTCATTCGCCTTCTGTACGCTCGAAACACGATCTCGCAAACGCTATTGAAAAAGACATGATGGAACGATTAGAAGAGTTGCAAAGACAATTTGATGAAAAAAGAGCACAAATTAGCGCCTTGAAGCCCGCTGCGCCCACTCCCCTAACACCTTCTACTCCGGCTCTCTCACCAGATTCTGATAGAGGGTCATCCAAGAAACGTAAAGTAGGGAGACCTCGAAAAGTGTCAAGCCCTGACTCTACTGAGACCATTGTTGCCAAGAAACCGAAATCAAAGAGTAGTTTAGTTGGCTATCTGTTAGCTAAAGGGAAACTTAAAGGCGGAATTTTATGTACAAGGGGAGAGCCATCTAGGGAAGATGCGAGAACCAGTAAAGTCCGGCCTAAATTGAAGGCTGAGCCCATCGTAAAAGTATTTTCCGAGGAAGAGGACCACGAATGGGGCCTTAACAGATCTGCAAGCTCTTCTATGGAGAGTTTAAACGAAGTTCGTCAAAAAAACAGAGAAAAGGTGGACCGATTGGCGCGTAAACACTCTAGAGATGATCTTCCAGAGATTGAATTAGCAATTCGCCGAGCTAGTGCCTCGAGTGAGAGTGATAAAGAACGACGCAGAGCTAAAAAGAGAAGAAAGAGTGTCAAGTCTAAGGAAAGGAAGGAAGGAGAAGTTAGAGAGGTTAAAGAAATACCAACAGATGCGGCACCCACAGTGGTATCTCGATGTACTTTGACAGAGGACAATCTAGATACATCGCAGAGAGTTCTTACAGCGAGAGGCGGATTGTTCTACGCCGGAAAACTGAGCGCTGTGCAAGCTCCTGATGTATATGCTATCACTTTGGACGGAGAAAGAGGAAATAAACCACACATTCTGTCACGAGAAGAGACTTTGAAAGATGCTGTAAGTTGATTTTAATATTTAATGTATCATAAATCTGTCAATTGTTTTATGTCCTGGTAGAGTATATAGCAAATAATATTTTGGTACATCGCAGTATTTTCAAAGTATATTTAATTAATTTTCAAATTAATTACTTATATTTAATTAATCTTTCAGATCCTAGAAGTGAGTCCGGCGTCCGTATCGGAACTACCTTCAGGGACTAGAGTGTGTGCGTACTGGTCTCAGCAATACCGGTGTCTGTACCCTGGAACAGTAGCTGTGTCGTCTCCAGATCCTCACGACGATAAGTTCGTGGCAGTTGAATTCGATGACGGGGATTCTGGCAGGATAGCCATCGAGGATA
Source organism: Agathymus mariae mariae (assembly GCA_018251895.1). Classification (NCBI taxonomy): domain Eukaryota; kingdom Metazoa; phylum Arthropoda; class Insecta; order Lepidoptera; family Hesperiidae; genus Agathymus; species Agathymus mariae. The sequence goes on from DWPT01000530.1 coordinate 4,274, forward strand.
TACGTTTCTTGGAACCTAATTATCCTGTTGTTGGTAAGTAACATTAGGTGTAAACCGTTTGGAGTTTATTGGTAATCGTAATTTAAAATTGCCTACATCAATTAGATTGTTCAATGTTTAGGATCCAACAATTTAATAAAACAAAGATTGATTTATTATTGTTTTCAAATTCCAGAATACGAAAACACTTTGTTTACGCTGGGGAAACGAAGAAGGAATACAAGCATTTGTGCTGAAGAGAAAAAAGCAGTTGCATCTACAAGTAGTGAGAATAAACTAGAACCTGTGGCGCAGGCACAGTCACAACTAGAGTCTCAGTTTCAACCACAGCAAAAAGACGAAGAACGGCATAGAGATCGCAAGAAACTAAAGAAACATAGGAAAGAGAAGATCAAACGTCTACATTCAAGCGAGGAAGATCCCAACACAGAATATGTGAAAAAGAAGAAAAAAAAACATAAGTGCTGCGAGGAACACTGCAAGCATAGACGACACCACAAGAAACATCACAGAAAACACAAGAAAAGACACCACTCGAGCTGCAAGGAGCACTCTAGCTCCTCTGGTGATGATCAACACAGACAGAAATCTTCATCGGATTATGTAGATTCCAATAAATCTAACGAAGATTCCGGCGATTCCAATGATAAACTATCTACATTGATTGCCATGGAGAAGTCTCCAGATGACAAAATGAAAACGGTTATCAAGAAAGCGGTGCTATCGAAGAAGATGCTTGTTAAGACTGGCGTCCTGGATTTCAGCAATTTGGGCAAAATAGCTTTAAAGAAAGATGATGAGGTCAAGGATAATTTAAAAGATAGCGGAATTGGATTGGACGAAGAAATGCCTTCTACTTCTACTGCTACCAGTGAAATACCCAAAAAGGTAATTTGTCTATATTCCAATTGGAATAACAATATAGATTTTGTATTAAAAAGTAAATTAATAATTTGTACTATATATAATAAATCTGTTAATTTAATCGGGAGGAATTTACTACTTGCGAAATGTTTGTTATTTTTTTTGGTAAAAGCCGACAGACGTGCAGACGGGTCACATGCAGGCAAGTGGTCACCCTCATTCATGCAAATTTGCAACACTAGAATTGAATTCGTCTGTTATCTGGCCGTCCAACAGTACAACATCCTGCAACGTTTGTGTTTATAGTCGCTCTCTAGCAACAATCTTGTCAGGAACCTGTACGGTAGGATTCAGCTGCGTGGAACAGAAGCTCAGTTCAAATTCAAAATCATTTAATCATGTAGGTATTCTGTAAACACACTTATATACGTCATTTTTTGCTTCTATCACCGTTTCGGAAAGGTGCTTTAACATCGAGGAGTAACATCAAAATCCATTTGAGGTCATTATCTCATATGTCAGTGAGAAAACTCCGGCACGAGCAAGAAGGTTGGCTTATGGGACCAACAATAAGGGGGACTGTTCCACCTGGGAACTACCACGACGTACACTTGAACGAAAAATACTTCGTTACACGGACCATTGTCCCTATGTCCTATGTCCTAACGAGTCGTATCTATCATTCGGTTTGCAGAAAGTCAAACGTCGTACGGTGTCGTCGACCTCGTCGGACGGCGGCGCGGGCGGGGTGAGCAAGATGGCGGCGTTCCTGCCGGGCGGTGCGCTGTGGCGTTGGCTGGGGCCCGCGTACCGCCGCACCACCCGCCCGCGACACCGCAAGCTGTTCTACCGCGGCGTGCAGCGTGGCGAGGAAACGCTCCACGTAAGTTATGCTAACCTGGTACATAACTAAACACACGTTACGCATGTTTCTTCGGAGTGCAAAATGATTATTTTAGTTTAATTTTAAGGAATGGATTTTATACTAAGCAATAAATCAAGCTCACTGCATTTTCATACATATGAAATGCGAACCCGCAGCACAGTTTGCAGTGAACCTGCCTGCCGAGCGAGTGGTCCCGGGTTCGATGCCCGGCCGGAGCAGACGTTTATGTGACAGATAAATGTTTGTTCTCTGGTCACGGGTGTTTGTTATGTCATTTAAGGTGTATGCCACCCGCAACACGTAGAATCCTTGTGCGGGGGAATATGTGAATGATTGCGTGAACGTTTATTACTTTTAATTTTATTATTTAATTAAAATAATTTGACACTGAATAACGTTTATGTGACTCCATTGAGTCTGTACATCGCTAACCATCTGAACCCCGACATCTCCTGCTCACAGTATTACCATATTATGTTTAAAAAAAAATCGTATTCCACAACCGTACTGGTCGTACATGCTCTTCGTGTACGGTACATTTTGGTGGCAGATTGAAATTGTTAGTTGCTTGCTTTCTTGTTTTAGTCGTAAAACTTTGTCCAGTAGTGAGACAACTATAGGTAATGCGATGATGATGATGATGATGAGCCTGGTAACGGACATGTCAGGTGGGCGAGTGCGCGGTGTTCCTGTCGACGGGCCGCGTGGACCGGCCGTACATCGGTCGCATTGTGGCGCTGTGGGAGGCGCGCGGCGCCATGGCGGTGCGCGTCGAGTGGTTCTACCACCCCGAGGAGACCGTCGGCTGCCACTCGCTGCGGTACCCTGTGAGTGCACCTCGTGAACTTAACCTCTGCCACCGGATCGGTTGTAAGGGGATGATTTTATAGAATATCCGACTGTGGTTATCCGACGATGTATCGAATATTATTTATATAAACACTGTCAGATAAATGTACGACCATTTTATTACAAGCTGTACGTCGGTACAATTTGTAATGTTTTCAACGGGTTTTCTTGTTTTAATCCGCATGTACCCTTTAATTGATATACAGATAACAGAACAGCTGCTCAAACTTTGCATACAATTTATGGATGGCTCTTGTTTCAGTTTTGCTCAGTGCTCTTTGTGTTGTGGCCGCCGTCGTGTTGGTTTGTGTGGAAATAAATAAAAAGTTTGCTGAGATACATTAAATAATAACTAATATAATACTTGATTAGTTTAATACCGAATAGTGGTTGTATTATATTGTGTGAAAATATATACAATCCAACTAAATGTCGACAGGGAGGGTTGTTCGAGTCTCCGCACACCGACGAGAACGACGTCCAGACGATCTCGCACAAGTGCGAGGTGCTGCCCCTCGCGCATTACAAGGAGCGCATGGGGGACGACCCCGCCAAGTGAGTACTAAACTTTAGTTTAGATCATGTTACCCCGGTAATTGCGGGGCGATTGAATCATTCAGCTGATTTTTATGTACGAAGCAAGTCGCTTCAAGTAAAAGGGAGATAGGAGAGAGAGAGACATACTTATAAATGAGCAAAAAGCTTGTTGCAAAAAACTATACAAGTCTAAGATGGGCCCGCAATTATTTAATATTCGTTTTTCTTCGTATTGTGGTCATTGTCTAGTTAGCGGATTGAGGAAATAAGAAGTGTGCTGAGCGACATAAGTATAAGCTAATGTAATTGTAGTAATGTAAGTTGTGTATGTTAAGACATTAAAGTGACACGACGAACTACATATTTTTTTTTACCGTTGAAAGATAAAAAAAATATTGATGCTTAAAACTAGAGTATATAAAATGTGAAACATTTTTTTAACAGGTACAACACAGTATACGACAACAACGATGTATACTACCTCGCCGGCCACTACGACCCCACGCAGCAGACTCTCCGCATGGAGCCCGACATCCCTCTCGCGGAATCGACTACCTCCTAGACGCTCATTAGTGCCTGGTGTTTTGTGACATTTTGAAACCATGTTTAATGTTATTTATATATTTTATGTATAAAATAATTATTGTTTTATAAAAAATACTTAAATTCCAATAGAGAAGCGTAAGGCGGTAAGACTTACTTGTTTCGGATTGGATACGGTACTTACCTACTTTGAAAGAAATACAGAAGATATACGTTTCTCTATAGACAGATGTCACAAACTTGTAATCAACCATAGTGCGATCAAACGGTTTTGATCTATTTTAAAATTTTCATGAGATTGTTATATAACCATAACGATTTTAGTTGCCACGCCCGAGTCCGGTTTAAACATAGTTTCTGAAGGCAACAAAGTTGACTTTAACCCGACCTCGAGCGATCATTTTACGGCAGTGTTAGTCAGAAACATTTAACACTCGTCGATCTCGATGTGGTAGGGTGTGGGGTGTTCGTTTTGTGGACTCGTTCTATGTTAAAACGGCGACGTAGTTTAAATAAACACTTACTATACAGGTCCTAAAGTACAACGTAGATTTTTGAGGCTCAATAAGTGTGACAATATGTCATCGTCGTCTACCGTCCTTAGAGACGCTGTCTGTCCGTTGTGTCGTACGTCTGCACGTATGGCGCAGTAGTAAGTAATGTTCGAGTTACCCTTGTTACTTTATGATTAGCGGGTGCGTTTATCGGGAGTACGGCTAGGTGGACGTCGGATGAGGTCAACGAGACTGAAAAAAAATGATTTTGCGCGTTTGAAAGCAATAAACGAAAGGATACTTACGCTCCGTTAAAAATAACGAGCCAGTGATCATATAGACGGTGCGTCGGTGTCGTCTACCGTTGGCCTTTGGGAATGTGGTCGAGTTGTCGTGCGAGAGGCCGAATTGGTGATGATATGTGATTTATTTTTATATGTATAACGCCGTCATCTCAGTGTACTAGTAGTAGATGTATGTTTAATGTATATAATTATTCTAGATTTCTCTATGTATACCTACGTAGTTTTCCTTCATATAAATGTCTATTATATATGTATATATTTATATATGTAAAACGCAATACTGTTTCAGCTAGTCCCTTGTTTCCTTCAAAACTAAGCAACGGTCGTTAGTCACGTATTGGCAATCTTGATAAAATTTATTGTCGTAAAATTCTTGCGTATGATTTATTGAACTATTTGTTATAATTGATTATTATTGTTTTATCACTGATTTTTATATTTTTGGTTGATAATATTATGTTAATCGGTGTATACCTTATATCGAAATGGTGCTAGACGCTTGATCCTGTTCGATTTTTTCGCTGTAGTTAAGGTTGTACATATATATTTTTTATAGTAGATGGCACCTATGCGGTGTTCGTTCGATACATTTTAATTTGAGACTTTTCTATCGTACGTAGGGTGCCGTATAGTTTGTTATTTCTACAGGGTATGATAGAGCCCTGCTTTTGTACCTTTTTATTCATATCGTGGTGTAAAGGGACTGAAAGACAGGGAATACGTAGGTCGACCAAGGTAAGGGTAGGTAGGTTTTGTACGAAGTGGCCAAAGTTTGTAAGAAAATGTGGGAAATTCAGCCATTCTATTCGTAAAGTCCTAGTGAGTTAATTAAATGACATAAGGAGCAATGAAAGATGACATTGAATTGGGAACGTTTAAATACTCAAGTACTAAGGCGGCATAAAGGTTGTGGTGGTTATCGCTGGAGTTGACGGTGGACAATGGATAGTGGATATGTCGAAACGATGGCAAACTGTCAGCTTCAAAATGATGTTTTGCATTTCTGTTTACCGTTAAGAGTTTTATACAATTTGTAGCTAAAACAACATTTCAATGAATGTTTTCTAAAATAACTTTAGAACGATAACTTACGAAATATGTATCTACTGTCTATGGTGACTTTGTTTGTACATTTAATAAGTTAATAGATGAACGCGGAATGTTTGTTTTGTCTGCAATAAGATAGCTACTGGACGCGACGTTGAGCGCGTCGTACTTTTCGTTGTCTTGTACTTTAGGTTTAACTCGTTATAAGTTAGGTTAAGGTTTATCTTTATGATTTATGGATACAAAAACTATATTGGACCCTAAAAGCAAAAACAAAAATATGTATCAAAAAAAATAAAAATAAAATTCTAATTTGGAATCAATATTGGAGGATGTATTTTTGTATTACGATTGAATAGTGTTTTATTTAGAAAGTTATTTCAAGTAAGTACAAATTTGTTGACGACCGAGTTTTGGCTCGGCCCAGTTCGTGTACTAACATTTCGGTTAATTCATCAAAAGTTAAAACAGCCTTAACTTCATGTGCGCCGAGTAATTAATATATTTTAACTGTTACTTCGCTCTAAGACTGTTGTAAATTTTATGAATTATTCCATAAAGTAGCGTGTAAAATGGGAAGCCATAAAAATAATTATTAGTGATTAAAGATTAATAATATATCAGCATTGATAATATAAAGATTATAAAATACGCTTAAATAAAATATTTTTGGCTGAATTTGGTATTTTATTCATCATAATAATAATTTTATACTATCATCATAATTTTAAAATATACATTACATTATATTGCAACGATGTATCTAGGGTACTTATTATAAATAACTTAAGTATGTCGATTGCCTTAATCACCGCGAGTACGTTACAGTGTTTACACCCGTAACACACCCGTGACCGTGAAATAGTTAGTATATTATAACAATAAATTACACAATACACATTTTATGAAACAATCCAGATTTCAAGATCAGTTTAAGTTTAGCCACAGAATAGCGGTCGATCTGAAAACTGCGGTTTAGAGTTGTTTATTACTATCACATATTATATAAGACAACATGGAATAATATTAATAATATTAGGAATAACGACGAGTTTATATGTATTGGATATATTGCAATATTAAGCATCATCTCCGCTTCTATTCTGGGAAGGCTAGATTAAGCTTATTCAGGACATTTTAATCAAATTTCGAATGTTTTCTCCCTGAATAAAACGAATAATTTACGTTCGCTTTTCAGAATAAATTTATGACACGCTCGCCTGGCTCGCGGACGGGCTAAGTACGTTAAGATAACTTTTGCTAGTAGTCTCCACCCGAACATTACTTATGTAGTTACTTGACGTCGCGGTCAACATACGATTTCCCGCTTGCCGTTACTGATGATCTCGTAGGTGTCATCGTCGATGATTTTGTACACATCCTGCCGGTAGTTCTTCAGGTTGTGGAGGAACCGGATGGAGCTCTCTTCACGGATTTTGGTGATCACGGACGGCAGATTCTTGGTATTCGCTTCATCCGCCAGTGATGCGTAATACCTCTCCTGTAACAGAAGATTGCAATAAGATTTATTTGTTGAGGAGTTAGGACTTCCTGATTCGTACCGCATGCACAATACACCAAAAAGGTCAGTATTTACATAAACTGATAATATATCGTAAACAATATGCAAGCATAAACACCCTTTGCATTGGAGGTGAATAAACAGTGAGATAACCCTATAACTTCGCTAATGAGATAATTACCGCCCTATGAATGTAGATCTGTTTATATAAGTTAGTCGTTTGCAAGTACGCCACATAAATTAAATGTTAAATATAAATCGGTCCGGTATTAAAACGGCCGTCCAGTCTCTTGGAAACGGTGAATGGAACAAGATGTGGCGCGCTGAGTATAAGGACATTCGAAATTCGCAACCGTTCTCAATTCCTGAACTTCTGGTACCTACATATAAACCGAAAGTACCTAATAATAACACAATGACATGTTTATTTGTTTGTTTGGGTTTAATAAATTATTTAAATACCTGTGTTTTATTTTGACACCGATGTAATTTAATTTTGTTTAGAAAAATATTTGTTTTATATGAGCTACTAACAAAGCTACAAACTTTTTTTTTCTAAAGTTATAAAATTGACTTTGAAGGAAAATAATAAGACCGACGCCAGTTAGCTACTTTGCCGAGGCCCACTAAACCAATAATGTGATGTGTATATGATGTTTTTGTTAGTTTTTATTTTGTAATTTTCGACTCGGTATTTTATTAAGATACATATATTAAATGTATGAAGAAAATATATAAGAAAAACTACTATTAGGAGCATTTATTAACGTAATAGAACCCAAAACAATAGTCGGTACAATAGAAGCGGCCTAACCGATTACGTTCTGGTGTCATTTGTGTATTGCAGTATCCGTCACTTGATATTTAAAGTTCGGTACATCTTAATGCGTCCATATATTAAAAAGTTATAAATTAATTTTATATCATGTAGGTACTATTTCTTAGCCTAAGGCGTAGTTCTTCCCGAAGTGAAGCGAGGGCAGTTCGATAGTGTAATCAATATAAATCATGGTTCAATTTTAATATGTTCTGTAATAGAATAAACAAATTTATCGCTTTATTGTAGCGTAGTGCGTGCGTTACACGCACTTGTGACAATCAACACGGATATTTTAAAAGAAAGTAAGAATTATTTGTCTGTTTAATATTTGTTTTAATCTTTTAATCTGTTGTTTGCAATCTTTTGATCTGAACGGCCTTAGGGAAAACCCTGTTAGAAATTTCTTTTGACATTTAAGGATTTACGCAGATGTTTTTATATTTTTTTTTTGTTGTTCTGTTTATTGATGGTCAACAGGTTATATTTTACATTAACATTTACTAACTTCCCGCATTTTAACTTAAATACATCATATTATTGCAGTAGGTACAACTGATTGAAAATGAGTGTTGACGAATATTATTCTAAGTCAATAGAAGGTTGGCGATGCACAATTAATTAATTGTTACTGAATGACAGTTAATAACTATATTTTTACTAGTACCTTGATCCTACAAATAAGTAATTCGTCCATGAACAAACTTATAGAAAGGTAATTTTCTTTTATTCACAAAAGGTTGAAAATGTCATGACTGTACAAAGATAATGTTAATAACGCATCCGTTATGTTATATCGTTATATCTATCACCAGTAAAATGTTATAAATCCATCCTACCCATCATATTATCGTACACGTTTTAAACTTTAAAATAAAACATTAGTTTTTATCACAAGACTTTTGCATCTGTACAGTCGACCGACGGCCGCCCCCTGGCGAGCAGACCGTCGGTATTATGTATTTATATTTTGTAGCCGACCGAGTCGAACCCGAGGCGAGTCCATCGGAACCAGATTAAATAATTGTCACTGGAATTATGATATTACGAGGACAAGTACGATTATTAATTATAATTACATTGCGATAATATTTATTTATGAATCACTGATTACGAGGACGCGCGGTCGCCGGTCGCATGGTCTCGTGAAACATCACTCAAACAAAACGTGAGGAACAACCAAATTACGCCAACAATATTTATTCGTTAGATCTCTTAGAAGTTTAGAATATTTGAAACGTACAAACACACTTATGACAATTTTTTGGACACGGTTTAAAAAAAGCTGGTAAGATAAACAAGGAGTAATTAGAGGGAGCCGGTAGCGCTGAAACAGATAAAGCTCTCGTCATCGATCAACCGGTAGATGTCGTTCCTGTAGGTGACGAGGTCGTCGAGGAACTTCTGGCTGCTGTCGTTGTGGACCTCGGTGAACACCGGCGGCAGCGGGCGGGCGCCGCTCTCGCGCGCCAGCGACACGTAGTAGCCGGCCTGGACGTGTGCGGGTCCGACCGGTCGACAACGTACGTCGTGAGGTGCGGCGGGGGTAGAACGAGCGCAGTGCCAGTTTAAGCGCTTGAGCACTATACAAATGTACTGTGACCCTTCGGCTTTCATCTTTATGTGTTATTTCGACAAGGTAGTATGGTATTAAATAATAATGACAACAAGAGCAAACCTCTTGGAAGGTATATCGTCAAACCTCTGCGTATCACGTTAGTTTAGTTTTCCATGCGATTGAAATAGACGTTAATTTCCGCGAACAACTTGTTTGCTCGACACAGTTTCCGCAACGGGCATGCGCTACTTATATGGTGGCTGTACTTGAGGTACTCGTTTTGTTTACGTCTTCCTCATCCGACACGTATCCGTATCCGCAGTTAACTTAAATTACTTCCTGCTTTTCGAGTTTGCCACCCCATTGACGGTGTTAGGGGCACATAGCTGGTTTCCACATATGTTATCGGAATGTAGGACATTCGATGTTGGGTCATTACATTAGATCAGTTTCTGTACGTGAAGGACATGAGAAAACTAAAGGCACTTATTAACGCAATAATAAAGTTGTTAGATTTTTGTATGTTTGTATGTGCGTCTGTCTGCGCTGATCTCACAAACGGCCCATCCAATTTCATTACGATCTACACTAATGTATTGCAGTAAGCGTCACTTAATATTTACAGTTAGGTTTGTTTTAATCTGTCTATAAAAAAAGTTATGAATTAATTAATATGATTTCCTAATTGACAGAACGAAAATGACCCAGTCCCACAACAATCACCATGCTATCTCTAAGCGTAACGTAGTTTCTCTGAAGCAACGCGAGATCAGCAGTTTTCTAACACATTTCGATTTGCCTCGTTCTATAATGTTTATCGTTAATAAAAACTACCTCGAATGATTTTAAAGTTTGTAAAATATCCTTATATTTCTTGCACGTAAATAGTAACAGATATATTTTGACCTGTATTTTTCTTTTTCACACGTAATTTTTACTTGCCTCGAATCACGCGGGTACCAGGCAAAAGGAAGCTTCCGAAGCGTTCTTACCTGATCGGGACCCATCATGTGCGCCTGTCGTTTCGTGTAGCCGCGCGCCATGCGATCCTTCTTCTCCTCCTCCCACTGTTCGGTCATCTGCTCCGGAGACGGCAGCCTGAACGTACCATTCATCGACCGCACGTAGTAACGTACCTGGCGAAGGCAAAACAGTAATCGCTAGGTTAGTGATGACGAACATGGTCAAGTCGTCGGGCAAGTACCGCTGTTGCTGCAGTTCAGAAGCAAATCTGTTCACTTATAAGTTGACATTTTTGTTTCAGATTCAGTCAACTTAAGAAATATAACTTTGATCCAAAATTGAGGCCAATAGTTAATTGACTATAAATAAATCAATCTGTATTGCAATAATTGATAGATGAAATTAAAAAATCTTGATCAATAATATAATGTTGAAGTGAACTTCTCTCAATTTAATGTGAAGGAATCTAACACAACATTATTTTTGGATTGGATTTCATGGATTTTGACAATGGAAATATCTTTTCGTTCGCTCCAGTGTAGGCTCCGATTTCACGAAAAAGTGCGATCCCCTTATATCTCGGAGAGTTGAGAAGATATGATATTCAAAAAAAGGCTCAAAAGATGTGTATTGACGAGAGCTGTAAGGTGCAAAATTATTCGAGCAAGCCAAAAAAGAAATAAGGTGTGGCCGAAATAGTGAAAAAAAATTTTTGATCTTGGCACTTGATATTTTGGAAACGAAGAATGATATTAACTTGAGAAAAACTCCTCTGAACAATTTAGTCAGCTACAATTTGAGCCTGAAACAAAGACTGTCGGGTTAAGGGTTTGCCCTGTAGTGTAATCTTTTTGAAAAAATATAAAATAATGATCATTCAACGTTGTAGTTTTATTTTGTAACCTTTTCCTTACGCCGGCTTACTCGTCGCTCAGGGATAATATTTTTTCCTATTCCGTAGATTCCTTTCCAATGTGCTCGATAGTCGTGTGTCACGAAATCTGTTATTTTTTTTTGTATTTCGTTTACACCTTCTGCTTATTTTCACTCCATCGTTATTGTTGCATATATATTATTCTATAGCTATGATAATTCCATACAAATTATACATATATTTTCCCCTCACGGCGCCTTCGATGTTTTCTACTCTCCTGAATGTATGATTTAGCATGAAGCCCGCGTCTTGTACCACGGGGTATAACAAAGTTTAAATAAATACACCTCAACGGAAACTAATAATAGCAAAGTAAACAATATCAACAAGGTTATTTAAAAATAACATTTTTCCAAAAAATATAACAGCGACAATGTTGTGCTTATCAGTAAATCATTCATAACTTTCTTCGGTGAAGGAAAACTTATTGAGAAAACGTGATGACGTGTGAAGTCTGCCAAACTGCAGTCTCCAGCGTAGCGCACTACGGCTATAGACCCCTCAGTGTGCGAAGAACCCGACGGGACGGACGAATGGGTTTCGATAATAACTTCACGAATAAATCAAAAGCGAAATCGACTCGGGAGCAAGCCGAATGTTAGTTACCTGCAGGTCGAACATCGAGAAGGCGCACACGTAGTAGGGCACTCCGACGAAGCACATGGTGGGGTGGTGGATGTTGACGAGGTGCTTGTATAGCGGCTCGACGCAGTTGTCCTCCACAGACACTCCGCACGACTCGTGCAGGAACGGGAAGTTGTACAGGTAGCCTGCAGGCGTTTATCGAATGCTAGTCTGCCTTGTGGAGATCGTCCGTTTGTTTGAGCTTTGATTGTCATTAAACACTCCCATATACACATCCACAAGCTAACTACATATATACTTTAATAATAATATTTATTTTACCTACAACCAAGACGAAGAGAAAAACTCACAAACACTTCGTTCGTTCACTATCGATTTAGTCTATCGCAGAAACGAAACGTCACCTCACGCCTGACCTCACTTTAGAATGCGTCAAGAAATTAAAATCTTGTTAATGTGGAAAATGAATTTACGATCTACTGAAATTAATGAATTCCGATGACTCTAGCTTGGGATTTATAATTATCGAACCACAGTCAAGTCCCACTCGGACTTGTGTGGGATGTGGCTCAGAAATACTTATTACATCTAAGTCTAAAGTCATTCTAAATGTTAACTTTGTGTCTAGGAGATTCGACGAAAATTAAACGGACAATCCAATAAGAGCTCCAATTTTTCATCGAATATATGTAGCCAATATATTTAGTACAGAAAATAATATGCTCACCGGTACAAAGAAACACGACGTCCACCTCCTCCTTGCTCCCGTCCTGGAACACGGCGTTGGGACCCTCAAGTCTCACTACATCGGGCTTCTGCACTAGGTTGTCCGGGAACACGGTCCTGGGTTGATCTTTGAGGTGGTGGCTAAGCACGACCCGGTTGGTCACGCTGGTGATTTCCAGCGCGATGTCCATGCCTGAAGGTCCGGCACCGATCACCAGCACGTTCTTGCCGGTGAAGATTTCAGGTACACGGTAGTCGTGACTGTGCATAACGTCTCCTGATAAAGAAGTTAAAAAAGTATTGTTCAGTTTTGTCATATTAATTAAATGAAGGCAATGTCTATTTTTTTTACAAGAAACGCACAGTAGGACAATTAACATAAAAAAACTTGGAAATATATTTTTCTACTTATATTTTGTACGTTAATTGCGTTCATCCTTACACTTTATAAATCAAGTTCAGTAGATAAAAAAAAACAGTTGCTAAAACCGGTAAACTTTTTTGAAAGCTTGTAACGCAAATACTAGGTACTCATAAGCAAGCAGCATTAATATTACAAAGGAACTTGGTAGAGAGCAAGAGATTTGATGTTTTGAAGACTTACCTGGGAATTCCTTTAGCCCTGGTATATGCGGTATGAACGGCGTGTTGTAATGGCCGTTGCAGACGAACACGTAGTCGTATTCTTTCGTTTCTAGTATACCATTGTTGAGGTTCTTGTACGTGACGTCCCATAGCTCCCCTGAAGCTCCTTGTTTGGGCCTCACTAGTTGGACGTGGTGCTTGAACTGAAAAATATGAAAAAAATTACTTATCCTGTAAGATAAATGTTAAGAAAGTATGTAGTAAGTAACTGACAGTAGTTTATTTTTTAAGTGTAAACTTTAAGTTAACTAACTAGCCGTTCTCGCCGATTAATATTGAGACTGGGAACTTATACATGCATAATTAACGTTTTGTTATGACCAAATATGTTAATTATTAATATTTTCTGACGCTATTTCGCAAGAGTATACAGAGCGCCGCAAGTTTATTAATCCACTATTATGACAGACGTGATCGTAAGTAGGTTCCGCCGCTCCTGAGCAATCACGACCGTTACCGAGCTTAGTAGTTCGACTGGTACTTAATGATGGACGGAGACCGAGTTCAAAATATTATATCACTTTAACAAAATAACGCCGCGGCGGTCATATTAAGTTAGACGCAACTAACATTGATGTGTTCCGTGACGTTGTGCTTGTCTGCGTACAGCTGAAGGAAGGCGAGCATGTCCTTCGCTGGAAGGTACGACTTATCACTTTCTGGTATCGGAAAGTCAGGGAATCCCATAATTTCCTTTGGAAGATTCGTCCTGGAAATAAATATATGTGTATGTATATTTTTTATTAAGGAAAATACTAAATTCTTTACAGATTACAGTTTCTTTACTGTTTGTGGTGTATATTTGACCATAAACTTAAAAAATACACAATAACGGACAAACAATACGATTGTGGCATCATATATCGTACGGAGCCAACAAACGTTTTCTGGAATGTCCGAAACGATCATTAGAGACCTTCCTTCAAATGAGCGCTGGTGCCCTGGTACACTGTGACCTCGTGCATGTCGTAAAACGGCGCGTATGTCGGAAAAATATGCAAACGGGATTAAATAGCAAATAGCAAACAGATATCGGAGTAATTAAGAGATTGATTTGAAATAAATAAAATAATAATAATAATAAAATAATAATAATTTTTAATAAATTTGTAATCCATCATAACGTGACATATTAATTATGAACACAAAATAGATCAAAATACAAAGGAGAGAAGTAAGCGTCGATTTAATTAAACTTTTCGTCTTTACATAGGAAACAGATTCAATTAAAAATAAATTCAATCATATTATATAGCATTTCTGGGTTTTTCAACGGAAGTTTGGTTTAAAATTATAGCATTTCAGCATAATGGAAGCATGTACTCGTAAGTTCCAAATGATGTACACATAGTCACGCGTAACAGGTGCAAACTGAACACAAAAATAGTGAATTACAATTAAAATATTTAGTGTGTGTGCATTGATGTAAGTTTGGATACCCTCCGAGAACATTATGGAACCTCCCAGATACGAAAGTTTTCTTACAAATTTTTACTATCTCTTCTAAACCGATCTCATCGTACGAGTTGTCCAGGAAACAAAAAAACTTGAAACAAAGCTTTTCGATCTTTTGAATTTAATTTAAAAATGCGTATTTTACTCTAGACCCACCTCAAACTTTTATACATGCTAGTATGAATCGGAAGGCCGAAATCGTCATATCCGACATTTTCTGTATAGACCCAAGTTCCACCGAGCTGCGCGCCTTGTTCCAACACATCTACAACTGTCACGCACGGTTCTACCAGGAGATGACGAGCCGCGCAGAGGCCAGCCGCTCCCGCACCGATCACGCACACGCGAGCCATCCTGCAATAGAAAGAGAACAAAATATATTTATATGCATCTGAAAGAAACAGCAGATAGATGGGTCCCGGATCCTATTATAAAGACTGAGTCAGATTTACAGTCGCTCTTTTGCTCTTGCTTGGGATTAAACAGAGACAGGTTATGAATGGGATGCATTTTCAGGTGGCTACAACGACATGCACGCTTTTAAATCCTGAAACATTGTAAGAATGAGTCGGAGATACATAATGTATAACCATAATACTGCGAAAATGGGATAAACAGAGAAAGATAGCTATATAATTTTCCTTTCATGTGACCAAAATATTTATTAGACACGTAATGCTATATATATATAAGCATCTGTTTACAAGAATTATTTACGTACTACTAGTAGTATTTTACGGTGTTTTATTGTATTAAAAGATAAATTGTTTTAAATACAGTTCAGTCAGCTACGCGGATATCAGACATATACGGCACAATCTCTACAGCGACATTACAGGGATGATAATGTTGTAGTGGGGTTACCGAGGTTCAACGATCTTTGAACGTGTTTCGTAAATCGAGTATCGTCAATATCACAAATAAGTTTCACACGTCGAACGTTACATCTTGTTTTTATGACGATTTATCTCTTATTACAGACAAAATACTTTTTAAATTGGTCCATTTGTAACGGATCACTGCAGACTTGTAACCGGACGATAGTGATGATACCGGAGCATCGAGCATATCACGTTGGAACGTAGCAACCGTTATCGAATATTCGATTCTTCCCGATTCCTGATAATACAATCATTGTTCTTTGAAAACTATGCGTCGAAGTGTAATAAAACCGTTGTTACTAGCCTAAATACTTTTTAGTTGCCAGTGACAAACAGATATCGTTATTTTATAGGATTTTGATAAAGGTGCCACAACCGTTACACAGGTACGACTATCTATACCGGGGGTGGCTTAAATTCATAAATACTTTACGTGATTAAATATCGTATTACAATTATGATATATGGAGATTA
This sequence comes from Agathymus mariae mariae, assembly GCA_018251895.1. Taxonomy (NCBI): domain Eukaryota; kingdom Metazoa; phylum Arthropoda; class Insecta; order Lepidoptera; family Hesperiidae; genus Agathymus; species Agathymus mariae. Next base: position 20,359 of record DWPT01000530.1, read on the forward strand.
CACAGACCTTCGAGAACATTATGGAAGCTTCCAGATACCCAGGTTTTATCACAACATGTTCTTCACTCAAGGAAGTGATAAATAAACAACTGAAATCGGACTCACTCGTATGGAACGGAAGATCGACATTCGAACCGCTGGGCACTGTTTTTAAGACAAGCTACTACGTTTAAATATATAGGTACACAAGTTTGTAATAAATAAGTATTGCTGCATTCACAACACTACGAGCCTGCGATTTATAACTACAGTCGGGCAGTCTACGGTAATTGTCGTTATCTATGACTGTCACCCTCTGCACTGCAAGGTTACTCGAACGACCGCCGCGGCACAGCCCCGGCGCACCCCGAGACGCTGTTTCGAAATAAGGCCCGAACGCACACCGCACTACGATTACTTGCGCTGTAGATAGAAAATATCCATTTGTCCACTGCCCGTCTGTCCCTCCGGGATCCGTATGCGTGCTAAAAGGCCGAAAGAAGACCCAAAAATAACATATTTTGCAATATTCTATGCACTAACAAGACGACGATCAGAACACGAAGAGAAACGAAGGTTGCAGAGATTAATAAATTATACTCATAAGTATGAATCTTATGTATAATATAGTATAGTAGTATAATTAATAAGTGTGAAGTAAATAAGAGATATTGACGAATAAGGTAACAAGCAAATAGGAATTATTTAATAATTATACAGTCATGTTTGGTTGGAAAAAATTATAGATTGCCTCTGGTAGGAGGTATTCTAGAATATATTTTGTAGGTGACGAACGGAGGATCCCAGTTCTGTTCCTGTCGGGGCAGACGTTTATTTATGTAACACATAAAAAGTTTGTTCTCGAATATTGTTTGTTATCTGTGGTTCCTTGTGTGACGTTATTCTCAGCTAATAAATTCTCCGAGCTTTCGATGCGAAGATGTTGGGTGGTAATAACCATCTCGAACCTGGTCGTCGAGGTAAATGTTGACTTCAAATTGAGACGAAATATTATCTTTACTCCACATATTACTAGGTATTAATAATGAAGTTGTAACTATACTGTAAATGTCGAGTTTTATAATTTTGGAGGTTAATTAATATGAGGGTCAATTAAGAAATTTAAAATATTTCATCGTCTGTTAAGTATGACGTTCTTTATTAGGGATGATATTTACATCTATATATATTTTCAATATTAAATTTGATGATATATGCTCGAATTTTTACTGTATTAACTAACACACATAAACGTTCTGTTTTCACACATTTTGTGGTAGAGTTCAAATTTGAAAATATTCTTGTATTAACAAGAATATTTTCAAATGTTAATTTATAAGGCGAAAGTTTCCCATCGTCATTAATTCAAGAATACGAAATATTTTTGCATACTCGCAAATATTTGCATATTAGGTTAATTCACAATTGTTTACTTTTAAGTATATAATTCATATAATACATATACATACACATCATACCTTTTTTAAACTTTAAATAAATTCCAAGCTCGACCGAAGAATATCACAACACACTCACTGATTGGTAAGTACTAGGACACAAGAAGTTAGCAATAGGTCACCTAACTTCCTATATGCCTGTTCAATGTATGACGTTCAGAGCGCAAATGCACGCCCTCCGGCCGCCCCCGCCGTTTTATGTCATCCGCGCTCACAGCGAATGCGAATCTCAATGAAAAATTTATCAATTTTATTGTCAACCAATCAATTCATTCCGTAAACTGTATTTCTTGGAAGTTTTATTTGCTTTATTACGAATTATTATTTACTACGAAGGGGCTCGAAGCGAAATTGCGTTTTCTAGCGGTGAATAAGTATGGGCAAAGAAAGAGCATGCCATTTATTTCATCTTAAAACTACTAAAATGTACGGTGATCGATTTTTTACGTTAACAGCCAGCCAAAGAACAGACCGGTCATCTGATGGTAAGTGGTCACCGCCGCCCATGGACATTAGTAACACAGTGGGCGTCATCGAAGCATATGCCGTCCAAATTGTTTATCCCATCAGTTTATCTATTACAAATTGAGTAAACATGTCACTATGGAATAATTAAAATTATAATGTTATCTGACACTGTATTCAGTATTAATCGACCGGTGAACGGAAACATTTCTTGGTTGATACTAGCAGGAGGGGTGGTAGTTCACTTACCAGGAGAACCTTACCATCGCGTAAGAGTACCGTCGGATTAATCTGGGGGGCAAAAACGTCTGTGCCGTCCAGCCGGAGGGTTGTTAGTAGGGTGCGTGTACAAAACAGGGAAAGGGGGCTTGGCGTATTACTATTGTTTGTTTTTTGTGTAGGTACCAAGGCACCATGAGACCGACTACATGTGATTATGTGTAGCGGCCAGCGATCGCGCCTACGTTCCGCGCCATGGCACGTGATAGTGCAAGCGGTGAGGGCGTTGCATCATTCGTTTCAACTTCCAACACTTAAACTAGAGCGACCACACGCTTTGTCGAGGACAGGAATCGATAATCACATCGTTGAATTGGGTCGTACATTTAATGAAAATTTCTATGTCTTAGGATGGAGTTGTATTTCTAATTATAAAAACTATATTGAAAAATTAAAATTGTAAAACTATATATCGAGCCGAATTGGGTCGAGGGAGTTGGGTGTTATTTCGCTCAATACCTACTCGTTTGTCTTTAAAATTTATCTTCCTGACAAGGATTTCCCATTTAAAATAATTGACCTGGGCGCGTTCTATTACATACTAATTATTATAAATGTACTCATAACGTAAGATTATCCTGCGTTCGCCCTCTAGGAGTTACGTACACCTCGCTTCGCTACTTTCGATACGTAGACAAAATGTAATATACGAGCGGATTGCGTCTGATACACACACACATACATATCAGACAATAATACCGACTGCGCAGCGGCAACGGTACAGGGACATGTACGGATATCTACAGTTGTTGTGTATATGATATTTCGGATTTGGATACGGATATACGAATATTTTACCGGTTTCGGTTACGCTTACGGATATAAGATGAATTAGGAATCGGAAAAAAATATATAATGCATACAAGGTAAAACTTTGCTTTATTTCTAGGTATTATCTGGTATTACAATCATAGAAAAGAACAATAGCCTTAAAAGTT
>DWPT01000531.1:0-23475 GCA_018251895.1 Agathymus mariae mariae
ATATGCAGCAGGTTGTAGGGTGCCTAATACTTTTGGCCAAGGCTGTATATTGAAACAAAAAGTTTTGACAGCTTCCGTTTGATGCCAACAAGAAAAAAAAAAAACCTGATGAACTGTTGGATTATCTCTTGGCATGTAAAAAAATTGCCACTAGACATCATAAATGTCGCTATGTGGTCGCAAAGTTGTTATCGTTATTTTGATATAATTTTTGTAGTAAGCTGTGTGATTGTCATGATCCGTTTTTACATTGTTCAGGTGTTTACACAAGTTTAACCGACTTCGATTTAGGATAGTAGAGTGTCTGAAATCGTGCATAATATTATTACTAACCAAACCGGTTCAGACGCGATTCAACAATACTTAAATAAGGTTAAAAGTTCGTAAAGGACAACTAACTTTGTGTAAACCTTACTTGCACACGAAGTTAAATTAAATTTTAAGCATTATTAGGATTCGCTAATCTTAAAACATCACTGAGGATCTGGTCAAAATTAGTAAATCTGGTTGATACTCATGAATAATTGTAAATATTACCTGACTACGAAATAGTTGAAATTAGACCGCAAAATGAGTAGGGTAAGGTGTGACGGTGGAATTTGGTCGTAATCGCAGGGCGCAGTGTTGTCAGTCTCTCGGTCATTAATATCATTGATAGGGTGCATTTTGGAGTATTTCTGCAGGAATTTAACGAAATAATTCCTCCATCGAACAACCCAACGTACTGCAGTATCCATCCTTTTGAGGTGAATATCCCCGTCTGTGCCTGTACGACTGTTATTCGTTATGCGCACTGCAAAGGAATGGAATAGCTTGCCGGCTGTGTTGTGTGTGATCGCGCCCGTCTATGATTTTGGAGTCTTCAAGAGGAGGGTGAATAGGCTTTTATAATTCAAAACTAGTTTGAACATCTACAACTCAAACGCACTACGTTGAGGGCAAAGTTGTAACAATTTATTATTCTTTGTAACACAAAGGCATATTAAAAAACAAAATAAACCTGGCGTAAAGTAATAATCCTTAACTTAAAACTCAGAATCTCTAATCTGCCCTTGCTCTTCCGCGTTTACAAGACACACTCGTTGGCAATAAAGTTTTATGTTATCGTTACGCCTAAAGCGATCGTAAAGTTACAACATGCCGTTTTCATTCGCGAAAATGACTCTAACGATGTTGTCTTCTCAGAGATTCCGTCACCGCTGATCGTCGCCGACGATGGTATATGATGATTTTTTTAAATAAATAAATGCCTTACACGATCACGATAAAAGTTAATAGACGTAATTTTTGAAAAAAAAATGCAATTATTTAGCACGCAGTATATGTTCCAATATGAATGGTGCGTTTGAGTATATACCGTACAATATGCTTTTAAACACATTATGATATCTTGTTTGTATCTCAGTATCAAAGGTTCAATATCCCCAGATTATAAATGCCAACAAAATGCTAGGTTAGCGCGCAATGTAAACCTGCATTCGTTTCGCTTTCGAGACATCTTTATCGCCGCTCACCGTTGCCACAGTCGTAAAGTGCTAGACTTTAATCAGTTCAAAAATTCTTGTGGTAAATCGAACGGAGACAACGGCAGTAAAACTACTACGCACATTGGCACAGTGTACGTACTGAACACAATAAAATGTAATGTTGACGACAAAAGTGATACGTGACGAACTGGCCGTTATAAGCATCTACATTATCCCCTCGCGGCATCTTCGTGCCACTCGAACCGAGAGCGTTCCATTGTTTGTGAATCGACACCCCACATTTTGAATAACGCTGATCTGGCTAGACTTTGGCAAAAAAATTAGCCGGGCGCGGTCGTTGACACCTTGAGTCGTAACAGTAATATCGCCTCTGTATTATACGTTTCGGTTGCAGTTCACGAGTGAATATGTAAAATTTGTTTGTATCACTGAAATAGGGTTAAAAATAATCGTGTGAGTGAACGTTAGTGCTGTTGCTTAGCCTCAGTATGCGAAGTTGACAAAATTCGTTCAAATTAAAAAAATAAGAAAGAAAAAACAAGAATTTATTCTACGACGTAATTATAATGTAATTTTATAATAACTATAGCGCCACCAAGATGGAAACGGTATTTGCTTATTATACTATTGTTTATGTTCGCACTCACCATTGGGGGTTCCCTTTTCATATACCAGCTTATATATGTGCGTGTTTTATGTGCGTGCGTGTGTGATGATGTATTTAAAATAAATATACATTTTTTTTATAAATGCGGAACTCTGGATCACCTAACTGTGTGACTGGGTTCTAAATCAATATACTGCGCTATCTCCGCCAAATAAATAAATAAAGACAATGTCAGTATCATTGTTATTCCGTACGACGCAACTTAATAATATACGAAAATGGTAATCAAAACGATGTCTTCATAAAAATGATCGGACGGACGTTGGACGGTCGACTTGAGGAGTCCCCGCACGCGATGCGATGCGAACGGCGTATTTTAAACCCTTACATGGTCATTGTCAATAATACGGAGTTGTAAACGATCCGATCACGTACACTGACAAACATTCAATCGAGAATTTGTTAAATTTAGCTCGTATGCGAATTATTAAAAATAGCCACGTACGTAATACGGGCTTCAGACATACATTCTGATACTTATAATCTATACCATTGCGTTTATCTATTTAGTACATTACCGATCTGAAGTGCTACTTACTACTAATAACGGAGACTAAAGCACATCCTTACGATTGAAATCCATGTACTTATTTTCCTGGTTGAATGTATTCTGTCAATTTCTCATCTGGGAGATGTCGTTTACACCGTCAACAGTAGACAGTGGTAATATTAAACTTTCTGGATTTCGTAAGACCTTTGTTTATCATACGGCTCCGCAATCTCGTGAGTTTATGACCAGGTTTGGGCCTTCTGAATAGATCGGAGCCTAGTTGTTCTCTTCAGCTTTCTTCAACCTATGTGGCCTATTTATATTGTCACCACAGTCAGCCAGTTCTGCGATCCGCATGGGTAATTCTTGTTTGCCTAGTTATTTTATTACTGCGAAATCGACCATGTAGGAAACCAATCTGCTTGTGAATAAAGTAAATCGTAAACCACCACGTCCCAGCATCACATGCTATCAGTAACAATAACACTACCCAGAAAATCTGGTGCCACTGGATTATACAAAAAAACGAAGCTTAGCTTTGACGGAAAACTATTTAAATTTAAATTTCACCTTTTAGTACCCCCAGTTAGTAAGCAATACATTTACCCTATTTACCTCCATTTTTTATATATATATTTTTTTTTTCTTTTATATTCCCATTTTAGTAAGCCAGTGCAGTACAATTGGGCCAGACAGTATTTATACAAAACATATGGAAATGTTACATTTCGTCAGCCTATGAAAAGCATATCAATTGACCTGAGACGAAACTATTCGACTATCACTTAATCTTAGACAGATTAAATTATTAAACAAAAAATAAATAGCAATACGAGAAATGCAGAAAATAGATGTTAATTATATTTCGTCAGGTAAATATTCTTGGTTCCTAGTCCCCCGACACAGACGTGTTTTAACCCCAACAGATGTTCGGATTTGATCACTATTCTGGATCAATGATCATGGCCATCCGTCTTGCTCACAGATTGTTAGCAGCTTCAATGTATATGTTTATATCATTTTATTTGCTACCCACCCAAATAAGTAACGGTTAATTGCACATCAATTTATACATAGGGACATAGCATCGTTGACTTCAAACGTGATTACAAAAAGTTCTTTGAAATCAAAAATCTTAAAGCCTTTTATTTATCAAGCCTTCGCTATTTTATTCATCGTCATCGAGGATTCGCAGTCAGTTTATACAAGCAGCATTGTTAGTCGTTCCATGAACACATCAGATACGCCAATTATGATCGAGTATTTTTATATCCGAACATTGTATGTGTATAACGGAGCTCATCTCCATGCTTTCAGCTGCGCAGAAACAGGCTTGTATATTTTTTGCTCTTCAATATGATGCCACATTTCTGATACCGGTTTCTAGTTCGATCGGCTCCTCGACGTCTAGCGAAACCACGCTAGTCAATTAACTAAAATGTTTGCATTGGATTATTTTATACTTAGTCTCCGTTTCTCATACATGAGCTCGTTTATATTTCAAACTTTAAATTCGGAACTACAATATTACGTGAAATTTTATTCTCCTTTTGTGCTCCAATCTTATTATGATACCATCTTGTCAAGTTAGTCAAAGGTTCAGTAATAGTTGCCAACTTGTGCTTTCTTAAATGAGCCAAATGAACTAGTTGTTTGTTCAGATTGCATATCGGATTAGAGCCCTCTGTTTAACGAATGTCGAGTCATATCATGCGATACGTTCTCACGGTAGCTGTTCAGAGATGAGCGGAGAAAGCCTTATCTCGTGTATCGGAGCGCGAACAATATGAAGAGCGTGCCGATGTTTATCACCTTCGGCCGATCTAGTGCTCATTCGACTTTCACTCGACACGGCGAGTGTGTTGCCTCTAATGCCACCACCGTCGCCACCTCTTGTTAGCATTGTCGGAAGGAACGTCGGATGATGGGACCCAAGTGAGTACGATGGAGTTCGATCATCTTTTATAGACCTAATTAAGTACAAAGTCTTCTTTCCATTTTTTTTATTATTCTATGACAAATCTGTTAACTGCTTTTTTATATATTCGCCATGGGTAACAATAATACTCTCAGATTGCGTTAACGCACGTCAACTGTTGCATTGTTTGGAAATATGTAAAGGAGATCCCTCGTGCATCAGACGGTGTTTTTTTTAACGTTTTAATATTCAATAACACATCCATAAACGGGTATTGTTTTGTGGTTTATGCCCGTTCAGGAGACGACGGCCGCGCATGTTAAGCTTGTCGTGATTTAGTGCAGGGTCGGAGCTCAACCCACGGCTCTAATTACAAAGTGTAATGAGGTGACGCCCGCGCCGGCTCGCCGCCTTGCCGGCTTAGTAATGGACTTGACGAGTTCTCAATTTGTTGCTTGCGATTTATTTTTTCTTTGATGTGTCAGCTAGATTTCAGATGAGAGACAAGAGGCACAAACGTGTAGATCTGTTTTTATCACTGCATTTACATAATTTAAATCAATTTTGAGTGGAATGCTGTTCGGTGGAGGTGCAAGTAGCTAACCGAAGTGTCAACAATAACTAAGCGATGGCAGCGATCGCGAGAACTGCTTTAGTTAATGTTTGCCTATTGTGGTTTTTGTTCTCATTATTGGTTGCGATATATATATATAATATGAATTTTATGAATACTTACACACACAATTTATTAATACTGTGATGTGAACGTTCTCATCTTGTTCGAATTATTATTCTAATTTAAACTCCTATAAATATTTTATCGCTGCTTTGATACTATGTTAATTTATGAGTCAATTTGCATTTTTTTTTGGTACCACAGTCTCAGCTTGATTCTAATTTGAAATTTGAAATTATTATTTTTATTTATTTGGTACTTGCATTGACATCTTTAAAGTAAAATCTGCATGTTAGTGACGTAATGACAATCTTAATTATTGTGTTTGAATTTTAAATTATTAAATCGTAATATTTTTTTTACACATAGCCAACAAATATTAATTATTCACTTGCACCTATGGGCGTGCCCGCATTACCAAACGTCTCAGGCGATGCTTAGCTGGTCAAAAACGGAACGGGAGATGAATTTTCTAAGTACTCTGTGACACTTCAACTGAATCACTAGAATAACATTTTATGGTTGATCCTAGAACATTTATACACCGTTTAATACTGTTAGTCCGCTTGAATGGTAGTTAGGTTTGTGACCTGTCTGGCCGTCTACTATCGTCCGGCTAGAAATCAACTGAGAAATGTTTCAAGTTGTTTCGGTTTCAATGTCGAAGACCGGTCATCCAGCACTTTCGTTTTAGCCTACACTCTGTTTGTGAAGCACAACACAAGTGTGAACTGCAAATGTGTAACACTGGGGTGTTACACATTTACAGCGAAGACGGCGATTACCAGCTTATAACATGCTGTGAAAAAAGGTACCATTTAAAATACAGATTGAAGATTAATATTTGTATACATCCAGTCATTGAACTTCACGCGTGAGTGTATTAATATTTCATTATTAATATTAAACACGTTTAATGTTTACATGTTATGATTATTGTAAGTATGCGAAATTATGAAATAAAAAAGCGTTTTTTCGGTAATTAATTTGTAAATACTACTAAAATAATCACACCACTTCGCTGGTAAGATTTGAATAAAATCAATCCGTGCAAAGGATAATCTTATTGTTTAAATGAAATTTTCTATTTTTTCAGCCAGGCCATGAGTCAAACTAAAATATGCTCAAGCCACAGTCGAAGGTCTTCATCTTAGTTATAGTTCAGCGTATTATTACCTACGGTACACTTGTAAAGTGAGTTCTTTTACCAGCCTTTCAATTTTTCATCTACAAGTAAATATCAAACGAAAAATATTTGGTTGCAAATTTGAAAAGCTACGTAAGTGGGGCATAACACTTCTTTTTTGCCCGGCGAGATATGTTACTAATGTTTATGGACATTTAATTTCCTTTGTTTTTATCAATATTACGAAATCCTATGCTTAGCCAGCTTAAAAGTTTTCTCAAGTAGTCTGAGAGGTCTCCCTTTATCTCATAATCCGTACGAAATAATCGGTTGTTACAAACGAAACGGTGGAGGACCACACCGCTGTTGGTAACAAACGCAATATTATCTTATCTCTCATCGTATCTCGCTAAAGTCAATTTGAAATTATTATTTTTTGTTCACCACTCGGTTAATAGATTCGTATTGTGCTCGTGAAGCTACGAGCCGTGTTGTAATAACATTAAAATCACAGACTATATTAACGTTGATATTCTAATACACGCATGAGTGACCGCGGTTTATGTCTGGCGTGCAATTTAATATGAACGAAATTTCGCAGTTAATATTACAAACGAGGTGGTACACGAACCCGCTAGTGAGTTGCGGCCCAACGATTGATCTCGAGTGTGGATATTTTGTTGTAAAGTGGTTTGAATATCGGGGTCTTTTGTTTAGGGGACTCGGGTTGAATGTAATTAACAATCAGTCTCAGACTCACGGATCTGGATATGCACATCTGTAATACCAGGTGGTACTCTGCCTGCATTACAACTAAAACACAAAAAAAAAAATACAGTTAATTTTTTGTGATAACCAGATGGGTAAAAATTTTCCATCACCATGGTTTGAAAGCGTGTGAAGTCCGCACTCATTCAGTATGGTGCGTTATGACCTTAAACTTTCAGACTCTGGGACGTAGCCTGAACTCAGGTGTTGTGCGATAGTTTTGTGGAACCTTTTGAAACTATACTTAAACAGTAAAATGAATAAACGATTTCTTTGGATCGGTCGATACCTGATGTTGAATTACATCACCGTTTACGATAGCATTGTGAAATTTTGACGTGTCGTAAGACGAAGACATTATGTGAACGGCATATTTAGAGCGTAACCGCTTAAGATGTTCCGCACTAACGCATATAAATGTTTGGTTTAGAGTTCATCGAACATGTTTACGATAGCAACTTAGACAGGTATATTCAGCTTTTACAGGAAGCAGAGCTTTTTAGAAGAAGGAAAGTTCGAAGTGAAGATGGATGGATTGTGTACGATATAGCTAAAAAGGAATAACCGTTGATGGATGATGGGGTTTAATTGAAAGTGTCGTCTGACATTGGATACGCGTCAGGGTTCCCTTGAATAAAATAAAGTTTATTTTCTCCAGCCGTACTCCAACCACGCGGGAATTGTGACAGCTGTAATGAATGGATCGATATTTAGTATCATTTTCCGAGGACTAATTATGTCTAGCTTTTACACTTAACAAAATGATATTATTGCAATGTGAATTAATGCAACTCCAATGTCCTAAGGATTTCATTAATAACTGTACCTTGTTTAACAGCGTATATAAATATTCATTTTGTATATTGCGTATACATGATGTACGGAGTTATGTACTTATACAGGATGTTGAATGTCGATCATGGTTGACGGTATAATAGATTTATTTTTTCATGAGGAAAGGTAATTTCGTCCTATAGTTTATTTATTATACGTGTTAGATTCGAAGCCAGCCTTTTCTGGTCGTGGTGCTGTACAATGAATGAAGCAGATGTTGGAGGTTTCTGGACTTTATACCAGCTTTATGTTGTCAGTAATGGTGGTAGGGTTATAGGTATTTGGCTGTTTAGCTAGAACAGAACCAGTTAAATAGTTCTTTCTTTTTAACAGGCGTCGTTGTTCTATAATATGTTAGTGTTATAGACATTCATGGGTGGTGGTGATCACTTAGCATCAAATGATCCGTCGACAAGTTTGTCGGCCATTTCCATTGAAAAATTTCAAGTATCATTTATGATCTACGTTAAAGCATCTATCTACGTGTCTTCTGTTTTTATACGGCGCTGATATCTGATAAATAGAATTGTGTCCTATTTGAGATACAATTCCATCATCGGAACGTCCATGACACTTGGCTTAATACGAGTATCTCATCTATTAAGCTCCATTGAGCTGCATGAAAAATTACGGTCATCCATTAGAGGCATGGATACGCTTGGCTTGTTGATGAATTAACCTTAACAACGCTAGTGTGTTGATGAACTGGAAACTCCTTTGGTTTGCCGATTTTTTTTTTGTCGCCCATGTCCATCTGGTCTAGCAGCCGTTTTTGTATTCATTCTGGTCATGTTGACAGACGTTGTCAGATCGTTACAGGATGTGGTCGAGATATGGTTATTTTTTGGTGTTTTGTTTTTGTTACGTTTTTTAAATGTATTCCTTATAATAGAAGATATTACTATATATACATATAAAACTATTAACATGTTGATAAATATCTGTGGGATTCTTCAATCGCGTCGTCGGTCTATCTAACACTTTCTAGGACACCATCGATCAGAATTGGTTTTTTCGAATGTATTAAATGGAAAAAGTATATATATAAATTGTAAACAGATAAATTTTAATATTGGAGATTAACTTGGGTTCAGTTTCATCGAGTTCATCATAAAACTACTGACCCTAAAATTTCCAAAAAAAATATGCAATATAAGGGTCTGATCAATAGTTTACAGAAAAACGTTCACAATAATTTCAAGTCCTTGAATTTGTACAGAAAGCGTAGAATATTTGCTACGATTAAAATGTTATTATAGGTGAATCCGATTCGGACTTCACCTTTTTTTATTTCTTTAACCCAGTTCAATAGACATTATTTCGTTTGTAGTTTAATAGCTCTTCATTTATATAATTACAAGTACTAAATATAAATATTATGTACGGCAAGTGCTTAGAACTTATTTAGAGTTTGATTAGCTTGCCGAATAATTTCTAGACAAAGAGGAATATAGCTACCGGAAACGAGATCATTTTTTTCTCTCACAGTAATTCATGCACAAGTTTTTTCCGTTCTCAGTGTATTTCGTGTACCTACCTATTGAACACTGTTTTTGTCCGACTATACTTATACCAGTTTATCGAACACAATAATATAAAAGATTTTTGAAGTGATTTTGCTCGACCCAGAATTATAATTGAAATTTTCTAACATTAAATATTATTTATAGAAAGTAGTGAGAAATTGCTATTGGTGTTCTAATATTTGGTTTTGGACGCATTGTGTCTATTTCTGTCACAACAATTTCCCTATTTCGGATTACACACGGTCGATTGCCGGTATCAGATGTAACGGTAACTTTTTGCTGGACATCTCAAACCAGTTTTTACTCACTGGCTTCCAAAAGCATCGCCAATTAAGGTAACTTCTTCGATTTGTTTCTTGTATTTCGTTTCAATTTTTACAGCTAAATCTTAAAGCGAGCAAAAACTCAATCAACCGTAATTGTAATGACGGTTGTTCCTATTTGCAAGTTAATTAACCCATCAGTCATTTTAAAGATGCTTTTGAATTTTTTTTACCTCTTTTTTTATATTGATGTTAAATTGCGTGTCGTCATAAAAAATACAATATAAAGTTTACCACTGTGCTAAAGCAAAGTACGGTTTGATTTGTTTTTTAAGAAAGTTTTCATAATTAATGTATATTTTTTTGTTTCAGTCACTGCCACACTACCGCCGCAGAGGCCTTGGATACCCTTGACCCGACCAAATAGGTCTCGACCAACATGTGAGTATTCCATCATATCGACTTTAGCTCGTCCTCCATTTTCTGTGTCAATGTTGAATTTGGAATTAAGCGTATATTAAGAAACTCATTTTATATCGTTATTATTGCGAAAAATGGTGTCATTAACGATATATTTCGAGATTTCTAACAAATCATACAAACTGGTTATTATCTATTTTGCAGAATCTATTAATAAAATGTGTATTTTATTTCATCATTATAGTTTAAGTATGTCAATAAACTGGATAATTTAAGTGTATTATAAGATCAGTCTGTAATTTACTATCTGTTAATATAATTAATTTATGTTTATTATCGTTAATTTACATTTTGAGTTATTTCAAAAAGGTCTAATTATTTCTTGATACTCATTCATAAAACTATTAATTAGTTGAATTTGGTGATGTCATAATATCACTCTTAGGTCGCTTCGCCCACTTTCCAATTATTTTTGGTGGTTAAAAACATGCAAGTGATACGTTTCATCACAACATGTGGCGGTGCGCCGGGCGCGACTATTCATAAATAATGAACGAGGGCCCGCCCAGCTGGATCTGCATGCGAGTGCGACGCGCTGCTAAATTTACAGTGATTTACTATTATTATACTTATACACTAGCAAATGCCGTCGCTTCGCTTCGGAAAAACTACCTTAGCATTGGACGGATTGCAATGAAACAAACTTTAAGTATTAAGTGACGCATACTGCAATGTATTCGTTAAAACCAGAACGAGATAGGTTAAGCCGTTTCTGAGATTAGCGGGAACAAACGCACGGACAAAAATTCTAACAACTATTGTTTTGGGTTCTATTATATAAATAAAGGCCCGTAATAATGTTTTTTCTCATATATCATTCATGTACAGAAAGCGATTAGTTAATTTTATTATAAGTATAGATGTAGATAAAGGAACAAATAAGTATGTAATAGTCTAAATTTGACGTTTCATTTTTAAATGCTCCGGGTGCAAGCAGGTTTATATAAGGGGACTTTAAGTCTCTAGGGATGAAAGTTTTATCGTTCTGTACTATTTCTATAATCGCCAGAGCGTATCAATTATGTTTCCCAATAAAATGAAATGTCTTCTGGTAACATTATGAGTCTAACTAGATAGAGATCAATGGATTTGTAAATGACATTGCGGAACTTTTGTTATCAGTAAAATTAGTCAAAACAAATGTTGTATATAATTTTTCATCTTGTTCATCATGATTAAACCATCTTTTATTTGGACGAAGTGTTCGTTTAACATCATGTCTGGTAGAATATTATACATTATTACACCGAGGGTAATGTATACAAATCTTCTTAGTACCGTTACGGGAGTTTGAATAGTTTCAGAGGGCATAAACCCCTCTTGGCCCGCTATTACTGTGTCCCGTCTGACGACAAATTCCTGTCTGTTGTTTTCCTGCGGTATACTCTGTCAGATTTGAATAACAACAACGTGTGTGATTGTACTTCACTCAGAACGTACCGATTGCTCATAAACCTGCGGTATACTCGTAGGTACTAACATTTCGCTTCTGAAAACAAATCCTCGCGTAGCACAGTGTTATCAGGCGTTTATAAACATGCAATAAGCATTAGCTTGGAAAAATAGCTCAAATGTATGAAATGCGGCCACATAACAATTTTATTATTAGTCAAACACCTACATAAACTTGTTTGGATCTCAATATGTTTTATGTATTTATCGTATTAACTGCTTAGTTCTCTTGTTCTTGTATTCTTCTTGTATTCTTTACGAAATGCAGTTTTTATGTATTTTTTTTTTTATTATCCTTCTATTGATATGATGATGATTCTTTTGATGATGGTGATGATGAACACAATGAATTTTTAATTAAAAGTATAGCCATAATTGTATAGGTTTTTTGGACGTAATCTGACTTAACAGTAATTTTTATTCAAATATAATATTAGAGAATATTGTTCAGTACTTATTAAAGTGGATGTTTGATGTAATATCATATATATATACACATTTTTATTATATACATAAACAATTAAAACAATATAAACATATCGTAAACAATTATTGCTCACAGAATACTGCGAATAACTTCTAATAGATAACTAGTTCTGATAATGATAATAAATAAAAACTTAGCAAATAGAATTCGTGACCGGACCTACGGCTGGAACAATATCGTATATAGCAACCGATGACGCCTTTGAAATGTATACTAGTTCACAATTGCCTACCATACTGATAAAGTAGCTGGGGCATCGGTACGTTCGTTTACTTGCCTCAATATACTTGACTGATAACAAATAAATATGATAGTTGTATGGTATTATTGCAATTTCAAATCGTGCATCGTCTACGCTATTTCAATCTACGCACCATGTTTTATTTGCTGTACCAATGATACATGGCAGATATCACTCATTCAGATATAAAACAGTTTTACAGTTATTAAATTTGTACATACCTGATTATTTCGACGATAGTCTTAAGGAAGATGGGGCGGATTGTCCGGTTCTGCTCGGCTGCTCGGCTCCATCAGTCAATTGATAAACCTGCTTAAAATAATTTACAGTGCACAGGAGAAAAATTGTGAAATTCTCCATTTATATCCGAATATACTTACTATGGATAAGTCGTCATCTAAAAACATAATTTTTGTAATGATATTTCAATAGATTGAAAAGTGTTATAATATCTGTGAAGCAATGTAGAAACTCCTCTGTGGACACGCGAAGTTGTGTCACGAAGGTGCTTCGAAGTTATTAATCTTCTCACTTTTGCTGCAGAAATATCTTATGGAAAAGTCGGCGTAGGTGTGAACACGATAAATTGTAGGGTATTAAAGTTTTACAATTAAAATGGCGATGCGAGTTTATGCCAGTCGGTTGACGCTGCTTGACGGGTTTGCAAGCAGCGCGCTGCTCGCAGCGGTCAGGTTGTGCACAGCGAGATTGAACTAAGTGGCCTTTGAATTTCTTCTCGAGGCATACTGTATTTCACCTAAGACGATTCTGATTCAATGTTTTATGTACCTTGGTATGTTTATTCATTTGCAACTAATTTCGTATTATTGCCCGAAGATCTCACGAAATGTTGAGGCGTGTGATAATTGAACTTCGCAAAATATTACAATAAACACATACTTATTTATTTGGACCGTATGAAATGTATATGCAATAAAGGTCGAGGTAATTTGAATCACTTCAAATTCGATAAAACCGCACGAGACTCAATAGTCTCATGTAACAATTTACATGGTCATTAATAATATTATAACATATTACAAGCTGCCTAGACTAGACTAGAGACACGCTACACGACCAATGCTGGCTCGTCAGCACAGTGAACTTTACCTTCTGCGCCTAGTTCTGTAACTAAAGGCGGTGAATAATTGTCAAATTTAACGTGAATATTTTCGGAAAATGATGAATAAAAAAAAAAACCATGCAATTAAAAATTTAATGATTACATATTGTGGACCCCCATATCCCAGTTTGGTAGTGAACCTGCTTGTCGAGCGAGGGGTCCCGGCTTCGATTCCCGGACTGGACAGAAATTTATGTGACAGATAAATGTTTGTTCTCGGGTCACAGGTGTTTGTGATATCATATATGTGTACGTCCATGCCACCCGCAACACAGGGAATCCTAGTGCGGGGGTGTGAGTCTATAAACGTTGATTTATTTATTTATTATTTGTGTCTAACTTAGTAAAGATTTTTTTATGGATTATCAGACATTATAAGTGTTTTTTTTAAGTGTGTTTACGGTACGGTTGATTGTTTACGGTAAACATACGTCACTGGGTTACGGAACTCTATATCGTTGCAAAATCTCAACTTTTACGTTTATATTGAGTCTCCGAATAACGGAGAAAATGAAGCGTGAACAACAGACAGGCAGGCGAGTGATTTACGAAATTTAAGGAACCCTAAATAGTATTTAATTCATAAAACAAAGTTATAAATCTCGCAACTTAACCTAACAAATTAATGAACCGGCACCGAGGAGTGGCCGGTATGAATAAATCACAACTTTCAGCAAACTATCACTTGGCCGGGCGCCGGCAGAATTTGCATTTTAATCGTTTTGTTGCAACTCGTTAATGTCCATCCATTTTCCATGATTTCTCTGCACAAAAATATAATATCATTTTTTAAATTACCAATAGACGAAGTTAGATCACAATCGTCAAGTAACGTTATTTCTTATTATTATTTTTACTGCTAACACAATATTTTAACGATAAAACTGATCAGTAGGTACCGAACAAAAGAAGATAAGCGGTAGTCAAATAGATGAGAAATAGGCATTTTGTCACATTATTTTTTCATAACATTAAACTCTACTGGTGCGGAAGGAACTCCTCGAATCCTTGATTGCTATTACTCCCGCACACCAGAAAACGAGACGAAACATGGTTTCGGTGACACATTCCAACGATACCGGTAGTCGTGCGTGCTGATAAGTTTCTTGGTGGCTTGGTTTGTTGCCCACTTCCTATTGGGTTATCATATACGGTTTCGACCTTTCCAATATCCAATATACGAGTGGTACAACACCTGTGGTCTATAGTGATCGTGTGTCATCTATTCAATGAATGAACTGAATGGATGATCTCGAATATCTCACCAGCTTTAAAGCTCTCTAAGCTTTAAAAATAATTTACGAGAAATTTACATTTTTTTCCCTAAAACTATTCATAATATTTAATGTTGCATTAGAAAAAGTTTGGTTCAGTTTTCAAAAATGTAATTTTCAATTCCGAAAACATATAGCAACCGCTCCGATTCGTTGATCATTTTACTATTTTCATCTTACTTACTATTTCATTTCATTTTACATCATACACTTTGTTTCACCACGCGCTCTGCGTTCGTCACGTTCAGAACTCATTTATATTTGTCACGTGACAGTTTCCATCCTTTACTTATTGGTCTTTTGTCTTGTCACCTTTTAATTTATCCTCTTATCCGTTGCAATTTGGATATAATTTTGTAAAGTAAATTCTGAATTTAAAGCAGCGGCGTCTGTCTGTTGTTATGAAACTTTGGCGTTCATTGAAATTTACTGATATATCATACAGGATCACACATAAGATTCTCTGAGATTGGATTGTTAAAATTTGGAGAAGAAAAACAAATATAACTTTATTCAATTCATTCGGATTGTCGTAGTTCTATCTTATTTTATTCCCCCGGCAATGTTATTCCTACTATAGGATAAATATATCAAATTTTAATGTATCCGATCTCGTAACTTGGATTTACCAGCCCAGTAGCTAGCTCCGATTTGCTGATTATCTTTTAGTCAAAACATCATTTAGCTGCAAACGTAAAATTCAAAAATAATTTAAGCAACGTTGAAACTAAATTTGACCAGTAATTTAAAATAGCCAATCTCATACAGGGCAGTATGTCGTTGCGGTTGGACCACACACAGTTACATCATACAGATGCTACCATCTATCTATAGTACCATTTTGTTGTAAGTCAATCTTCGATAGTACAAGAGTTAAGGGATATGGAGCGTGAATGGTGCAAACGTTTGGTTGTAAGATTGAATGCGTTTGCTTGTTGTGCAAGGCCAGATGGCATGCGAAGAGAGAAAGTTATTTTCACGTGGTCATTCACGTCTTACGAATAATTTTCAATGAGGTAAAGATATTAGCAGCGACCGCTTCGTATCATGAAGCTAATCAAGCTTAATGATTTAGTGAATCTGTACGATGACATTTACAGTCAAATGGACATTATCACATGCATCTTCCTACTTCTTCTTTGTTTCTGCTACGCCATGGATATGTTGTAGTCATAATATTGTGCTAATGTCAGTAGTTTCATTAATTCGATACGTTATATATGCTGAAGACACTTCCGTGCAGATTAATACTTACGTTATAATTGCCATATGTTGTTTTGAAAGATGTGCTGAGGAGTTTCTTTCACCGTTTCGTCTCCCCAATGTCAAAGCACCTTTTCGAAACGCTAGTAGAAGCAAAAAATTACGCGCATAAGTGTATTTACAGAATACCTAGATGATTCAATTATTTTTCAGTTTTTATTTGATTTTTCAATTCCAATAAATTAAGCTATCGCTGTTTGGTAACATCCATGGAATCACAAACTAAAGAATTTGTCAACATTGTTCGCTCATATAACTTTTTGCGGACATATGACATACAACACACACAGTTTACTTTAATATGATTATATCATTATTAGGGTTTTATATTAAAAAAAAAAGAATGGGGGTGTAAAGCATTTAATCATGGTCTATTTTTATTTTCGCATTCACCTTTTATAAGAAGCATTAAATCTCTAACGGAACACGGTTCCCCAAGTCAAAACATCGTTCCATTATGGAACTTCCATATTTAGTCGTTATCGTTCTTTTCTGAATTTAAATTCAGTAGATTTTCTTAATGTTAGTAGTTATAATACAAAGGCAGAGAATGGAGAATCCACTCGTGTCTCTCTTTATTTTATTAAACTGCCATTTGAATGAATGATTGTTAGCGTCTTGCCACTGTTTCTATTTGTTCATTTAAAATAAGGCAGGCATAACAAAACATGGCATCGAAACGTGAAGATGTGCGATAAAATATTCCCGTCGTAATTTCATTACATAACGACGGGCGGGTCGCACGTGACTGTAAGACTATTGTCGGACGGTTAAAAATACACAGGACACAAAGGACAAACAAACAACACTCAGCATCACGTAGAAGATATTCGCACATGTTCTGTATAGCCGCGGCAATTACAATTCAACTGCCTTTCATTGCCTACACTTTTATAGCAATTGTTAATGTGAATTACAGTTTTAAATATTTTCTTTCATTTAATATTATCACTTTCTCCCCCCTCGCTTTACAATCTTGACAGTTTTGTTAATAACTTCCTCGTTGTTAATACTCAGTTGTCAATATCACTTGAGTATTAAAAGTGATCTACGTCTATTTTACTTCATCCACTTCGGATATCACATATTATATAAGTTATATAAGGTAAAAATTATATCAGTCGTATCTGATGGAATGTGTGCAGATATGTAGAATGTGCAGAACTAATGCCCCCAGCGCCTTCTCGCATTACACACCTGAGCTAACATGACTCTAGCACCCATAAAAAGTGAATCGGGGAGCCAAATTGTGTGTCGGTTGACACACACACAATTAAGCCGATTCACGTCCGATTTTCAACACTTTCTCCGTACACGCGCAACCAATTGCTTTAACTGTTGATAGACTGACCAAACGTGATTTATATTATTCTTTTTTAACTATTGAATATTTATCTGGACCAGTGACTCCCAACCTGTATTGGGGGTACATGAAATTTATATTTGTAATGGTGGAAATACTGAGAGGTTAAAACAGTTAAGTCATATAAACATTGTTATAATTTATTATATCTTCAATATGTAGTTATAAATAAATCTTATAAATAAAAATTTACTAAGGTGTTAGACATTAAGAAAACCGATACACATTTTTAAGAGTAGGTATGGAGTTATCAGGGGAGGGGTACTAATAAATGAAACGGTTTATAAAGGGGCACTGAAATGAAAACATGTTGGGAAGCACTGATCTAGGTAAGCGGATATTGTAACGTCGGAGTGTATACTTCTTTATATGTAAGTAAATGTCTAGTAATGTACGAGATTTATAGTATGATGTTTGCTTGTGTTTTTGCTATTAGTCTTCGTAGATTCAATTTTCAGGTATATGATCTGCCAACGTGATGTCCTTGATCTCGGATAGATTTGAGCCTGTTTTGAAAGGTAGACAAAATAGTGTCAGTCGGGTGAGCCGCGGTGTGATATTCTAGTGTAACATAATTTTCAAGGTCAGTTGGTGTTCGAGTATCTGATGTCGGTCACAAAGCTTTAAGTTTATATCCGTGCCGATATCTTCCGCGTTCCCTGCTGCGAAGCAAATTTTAGATAAATGATACAAGACACCGGGCCACAGCCTGCGTGTAATTTTATAATGATACATAACGTTACCTTTATAAAAGTTTAAGGAAATACAAATTTTAAGACCCCGGAATCTAAATTGCAACGGGTTCAGGAGGTGGATGGTTATAAGATTTATTAGGGAATCAGGGTAATATGTAGAAATTTATAATTCGTTTTTAAAACTCGTTACAATACTGCGGTTGGCAAATATTATGTCGACAATGTTCAAAGGAGACTGGCCGCCGGCGCGTCTTCACGCAAGCTTGGGCCAGCCGTGACACAACGTGTAACTGACGTCTATTGAATGTTACTAGTTTACTGAACGTTTATTGAAAATTTTGCGCATTTTGGAGCGCAGTGTGTGACCAGAGGTATATTTTGTGAGATTGTGACGTTTTAGATATTTTTAATCAAAAATATGCCAAAGAAAATAATATATCACATATCAAATGGAGCTCACGTATAGTGGTTATTTGGTACACTGCAATTACAATATAACATTATTATTTATATTTCATTGTGGATTCATACATACGAGACATTAACTGAAAATACCAATCTGTTAATATTTCAATTTCGTAACAACCGACACAAACATTACTTCAAATTGCAGTATTGTCAAAATATATAGTCAAAAATAGGGTCAAAACTATGAAACAAATGTGGCATTAAAGCTGGCATTGTTATATTGTTATGACTGAAAGCAAACAATTCGTATTTGCACAGATTGTAAAGATAAGTGGGTCGAATATATCGATTTTTTAATTTGAATCGATTCGGAAAACATCATAATGTAGATATCTGTACTGATCTTAATATGTTATCTACATTATGATGTTTGAATTTGTAATGATCTTAATATTAGTTGCATTAAGAATGAGTATTTCATTAGTTTCATCAATTATATCGCCTTTAATTTTACTGACGAGTTCTCTGGACCTATTAAAAAGTGTGTTTTCGATTTCACAATTCACAAATTGCAGATCGATCTATGTAATTGTTACGCTCGCCAATAGTCCCAATTTTCTTTAATACAGGTAATATTTTAGAAGTTACATTTATTTCTCAACATCTGTGTTTGTCCGAGGAGAAGAGCTATTCCCGAGCAGGCACGATGTAATACTGTTGCGTTCAATACTTTAAATGTATTAATCTTATTTAGATAAATACCGTATGAACAGTTGTTTTTTATTGTATCTATTAGAAATTTTCGTTTAACCTTCTTTCCAAGTATAATCAATTTATAAGTTTTTTTTACTCTGAAATCTATTCTGTACATAGTTATCCTTACACGTCAGTCAGGTGCAAATGTTCACTTAGTAAATGTAATCGCCATTCAGAATAGGCGAGGGTTTTAATTTGTGTATAACACTGAATGTCGTCGTACAGAATGCCAACGTAATGGCATCGCCAATAAACAGCCAGCCGCGCCCTCCATTATATTCAGATGCGACAAGATAGCACCCGAGTGTTTTATTTATTCTACAACATCCCACTCGCGAGAATAAGCTGTTTTGATGGACCGCGTTGTAAGAGCAACGTTTATTTTATTGATTCTATTATAGCTATTGAATTCGTTATATATATTAAGGTTATGTTTTTGTTGAGCGTCACCATTCCAAATTTGGTATTTACCTATCCAGCCTATATTTTGAGACTTTCAAAAATGTGTTGCAACATGTGTTTGCCGCGAGTTTCTTATTTATCTCTTGTCATCATTTCTGTCAATTCAATTGACAAATAAATAAATTAAAAGAATGTTATGCGCTCTTGTTTTTCTCTTTGGAAAAAGTTGTCAGCTCACAAAACAGATGTTTAATATTATTATTAACATATGTTTAACTTTAGCATCAAGATTGACTTGTTAGCACTGATAAGTACTGATGCAAAATTAAATATTTAAAAAATTTAACAAGCAGAAAAACAGTCATGTTTAGTTTTATAATTGTAGCATCATTTAGTACGCAGTTGGAAAACATAACTTATACATATATATATATATCAGCTCAGTTATTAGTTAACTATGTAAATTATATATATATTGATAAGTTAATGTATTAGTCATATCCTATATGTTGTTTGATTGGCGTATTCTCATACTAAACGTAAAAGAACTGTTTATAAACTTCGTCACTTGGAGGATACTTGTAGGAACTATGCTGTAGCACGTCACCAAGGGACATTTTTGTGATGGCTACGATGATAGTGATCATTAATGTGATGATTATAATTTGGTTTTACCGTGCGGTGTTGATCGATGTCAAAGCATAGTTCTTTTTAAATAGTGTGTTAGCAGGTAATAGTCCAACCTCTATATGTATTTAGTTCAGTACATTCGGCGTCTAGAAAGATGTTTCAAATACGACCGCTCGGGCACACACTTTCAGATCTGATACTTCATGACGCCCTATACAGAAATATGTAACATGCAAGATAAAGAAGCTATGACGACTCCTGAAAATTTTAACAAACTCCATACTCCATCTGCAAGAATCTACCGCATAAGAAACGTAGACACACAGACAATGATTCTGAAAACATTTGATTGTGCTTCGAAAACGCATGTAGCATATTCCTCTTAATTATTGATTTATTTTCAAATTACAGACAGTCGTTTAAATTATATTTACTGGCAACATAGTTTTATTGCTGTTTCTATTTTCATCACCCTGTATAAACAGCACCTTGCTTGTTATATTCAGATTAGACAAGAAAACATGTCATCCTTTATTTTGCTCGTATTCTTGCGCTGTCCGCTCGCTCGAGTGAGCTCAGAAAATTTAAATCTAAGAGTGAACTCTACTACGATCGGTGGTTTCGTATGTTAAATTTTTTATTGACATTGCTTATAGTCGCATTGAGGTATTTTTCGCTTAAAACGTGGTTTTCGATATTTGAGCCGCCGGCAAAAGTGTTGTTTTTTTTTTTTCTCAAGTATGAACATAACCAAACTTTTACTTACGTTATAATAATACTGTGGTGTTTAATTTGTATTTATTTATTTATTTTGTACATACATTACAATTACATGACACAAAATATGCATGCAAAATTTGTACAAGGGCACTACTGAATCTTAATTAAAAATTTCGACCAACAGGCCCAACTCTTCAAAAGTAAGTGGATACAGTGCAGCAAACTTAGGGCATACCCAAATAATGTTATACGTCAAACACAACGATTATATATATTACATAATCATGAATTATAAGATGTCCAACACGCTATCTTTTAAAAGTCTATTCATTGCTTTTTGTATTATAAATAAAGATTGATGATCGCACGTGTGGACGATCGTCATATGAATGACAACGGCTCGACCGACTTGGGTAATTATTTAGTTGTGATTGTCTAATTGTCAGGACAATGCTTACATGAAAATTTTATTTTTTTGTTAAATCCACTACACAGCCCTGAAAGTTTGATGGTATTTTACAATGAATATAACGTAAAAAAAAAATGTTTGTAAACGAATTTCTTACTTTCAACCTCCAGTATATTGTAATTTTAAATACATATTATTTATAATACCTATCAACTTGATATGTATTCTGAGTAGAAAGCTCATTGCCGTCAAATTTGTGATGCGCTTTTTTTAAATTTTATTCTATGATTAATTAAAAAAAAATACTGAGTTACAGCGTTTAGTTGTAGAAATGTTTGTCACGGAATTATAATGTTACAAACAGACAAAACATTAATTTGTTTATACGACATAAATTCTTACCTCGGTAGGAGATTCAATGCGGCAGACTGAACTTTGCCTTTGTTTCGTATACGGAAAAAAGGAAAGGCTTTTTTAATGTATTTGAATATTCTCAAGCGATACCCTTTCCACACTTTAATTAAGTAATGCTTTCACATGTTGCTACACCTTGTTAACGTGGAAGTTGTTGTGGAAGGGTAGGTTTAATGATAAACCCGATTGACGAATACTCTTAGGACACCAGTAAGCCTCCGAGCCCATCAACCGCGTTGGCATGTTTGATACATGTAAATGTTTTAAGTAGTACAAACACAGATGTGGTCATGACGAAGTTCGGTCTCTTTTCAAGCACGTGATGGTAAGTGGTCACGCCGTCATTGCACATCTGTAATACCGAGAGTGTCACCGACCAGTCTGATCATAAGTGAATCATTTTATGAGTATATCCAGTCAAATCCCAGGCTCAGTGTGAATTCTGTTTTATTAATTAGTCGTAGATCTTAATTTTGGAAGATAAATACATATAACACGTCATTGCACGAATAACCGGTGATTAGTTCAAACAAACGTCAGTACTATCTTAAACTTAGGAATGTCCCGTCAACACTCGTCGACACTCGTGAATTTAATTCTTCATTCATTAATTTCACTCGCGAGGGTGGTCGGCGAGATGAGTCACCGTTGCGGCGCCGATAAGGATCGATTACGTCGCGGCCGGTTGTAGAGTGATTAATGTCACGTAGTAATTTGAATCGACTAGTGCTTTTGTACCGTTTCACTGGAAAATGAGTGTTTCGCCCTAGAAAACGAAACGCCTGGAAAATGTGCCAGTGCATGAGCAGTGGCAGCGTTACGAAGAAGGGGTGAACTGAAATCAACGGTAGGTACATATTAAGGAAATAATAACCCAAGATTTTTTATTATCTTTAAATATTAATAATTATATCTTCTACCATTCTTAATCCACTATTAAATTGTTTGATTTAGAATTATTATGAAATGTAGATTCAATATATGTATTATTTTATTTTGGGCGTATTTCAACCAAGAATCTCGAAATGACCTGGCCCTCTGTAAGAAAGATCTAATGTAAAATAATAATTATACTAATTTAAACTACGCAAATAAAGAACACATAAAACCAATAAATGTGTAGAAGCTAACGGTTTACAATAACTTCGTAATGTAATAATACACAGTCTCATAACCTTTAATAATAACAAATATTACCATAATACTAATCGAGCGTCTAATTTGCTTTAAAAGTATGTACCTTCCAAGCGAAGTAAGGCTGAAATCGAATTTCACATCAATAACATGCACATCCATTCGAATGCAACCACTATTAATACTGCAATCCTCTACATTAATTGCATTTACCCATGCCTCTGATTAATGTGCGTTCGTGAATCGTGCGAACACGTTGAACACTTTCCGCATACGTCAGTATATTTCAAAGAGAGTAACTGCCTTTCGAATTGCGTTTGATACATACGACGCGGGCCAACAAATGGAACCTCTTGCAATTTCTCATTCGACCCCAGTTACTGTACCACCAATGCTCCCTGTGATTTTGAAAAATCATCTCTTCGTTTTTTTTTTTCAAATTTTAGCCTTGAACAAAACCTCTATCTAT